>JANJGK010006920.1:0-27500 GCA_039081455.1 Macrobrachium rosenbergii
TCAGACTAGGGAATGAGTCGAATTATACTGAAGATGAAACGCTTACAATCCACAGAACAAAGTACTGGATTTTGAACTTGCAAGTCGGGAGATTAGCTATGCTTGATCGAAGACGCTTTCATGACGAGAAAGCAGCAGACACTGACATTATGATTTGTAGAAGTGATGGACAGAGTTGGTTAATTGAATATCAGTCCATATATGAACTGATAATAATATACAAAAGTCGTAATGAGAAACCAATGAAAAATATAAGTAGGAATCTTTTGTCAAGAGATTTAGATATAAGCCACAGCCTAGGTGAAGAGAAAATTTTGAAATGGTACTAACTGGAAAGTTTTTACCTGTTCAAGAGATTTTACTTAGGTTAAAGGGAGTTAAATATTTAAAAAGGAGCAATGACATTAAGTGGCGTTAATATAACAACCAGAAAAATAAATGGTTGTTATGTGCCGGGAGATGCTATCGTTCTGTAGATGTTCAAGGTCTGTAGACGTTCAAGGTCGCACAAGTGGAAATGTAACTTGTCTTTGCGGAACTGTGTGTTCATATTTTGATTTACGCAAAGCCCTTGAGGATCACAGTAATAATGTAATTGTCAGTGTAACAAAAAATGCAACTATAGGAATGTAACTTTGCTACCTTTTCTATTGAAAGTGTACCGTAAAATTAATCTGTACAGACTAGAACCAGCAGTTTACAGGAAAGAAAGTAAATGCAATGATCAAAGACCTTTAATGCAACAAGCCAGTGGCATATAAAATTTCACTCAGTTTGAAGTTCTGGATGGGATTCCTTTGAAGTTTGTAAACAATTTGAATTTGCATGAGCGTAGTCTTTGTAAAGTCATGGGCAGTAGGGAACGAAGTGATCACTTTGTACAGGTGCAGTCAACTATGTGTATTAAACATAGAAATCTACAATAATCGGCTCATTATTTACAGGGGACGAAAAAAAAACTACTCTCGTATCACGACTCTCCAAAGAGAATCCAGTTGAATGAGGAATATTACTGGAAATTCTTTCAAACATATCACTTGCTCAAGAGTTCTCTTTGCGCTTGGGGGCATGGGAAGGACAGTAATCCTAATATATGTGTGTCATCTCCACCATGCAATCCCGTTTTCTTGCATCTTTATCTGCACTTATTTTCTCTACGTGTTATGTTACTTTACATCTGCTCTTGTGACAACCCTTCTTCATATTTTTGTTTTGCGTATTTGGTAGATAAGGGTTGGGCCAATTTAGCTGGGGTTATTATTTTGCTGTTGTATTCTGCGTACGTAAGCAAATGAATGAAAAAAAATTGAATATGAAATTTTAATGAAAGGGATAATCTTGTCTACATATTACATAAAAACATTTGATAATGGTAGGTTCCCTTACTTTCAGGACTTCTATACGAAACGTAGAGGGGAACAGTTGCTTCTGCCTAATTTGATGACCGTCACATTAGGGCACTGTTTGCCGTTATCTGTCACAGTTTTGAATAAATATAAGAAACAGCATATTGAGGAAGAAATGTTGGACACAAATTCGCGAAGAGTAAGGTAAGGACAAGTTTCTGAAGTAATAGCAGTAGAATTAGAAAAGTTATCAGGGAAGACAAAAGTAAAGGAAACAAATTTCAGAAATAATATAAATAGAAGGAGAAAGGTTATTAGGAAGACAGAAGTAAGGGAAACAAGATTTGAAATAAGAGAAGTAGAGGAAGAAAAGTTATCAGGGAAGACAGAAGTAAAGGAAAAAGTTTCTGAAACAAGAAGAAGAAGGAAGTAATGATCAGCTGTGAAGGATTCCCATGGTAAGTGCACCACGATTGCACAGTGCCAATAGAAATAGATGCCAGACTAGGGAGTGAGTTGAATTATACTGAAGATGAAACGCTTGCAATCCATAGAACAAAGTACTGGATTTTGAACTTGCAAGTCGGGAGATTAACTATACTTTATCGAAGACGCTTTGATGACGAGAAAAGCAGCAGACACTGACATTATGGTTAGTAGGCGTGATGGAAATGTAACTTGCCTTTATGGAACTATGTGTTCATATTTTGATCTACGCAAAGCCCTTGAGGATCACAATAATAATGTAATTGTCAGTGTAACAAAAAATGCAACTGTAGGAATGAAACTTTGCTACCTATTCTATCGAAAGTATATCGTAAAATTAACCTGAATAGACTAGAACCAGTAGTTTACAGGAAAGAAAGTAGATGCAATGATCATATATCAACTGAAAGACCTTTAAACGCAACAAGCCAATGACATAAATGTTTCACTCAGTTTGAAGTTCTGGATGGGATTCCTTTGAAGTTTGTAAACAATTTGAATTTGCATGAGCGTAGTCTGTAAAGTCATGGGCAGTAGGGAACGAAGTGATCCCTTTGTACAGGTGCAGTCAGCTATGTGTATTGAACATAGAAATCTACAATGAGCGTCTCATTATTTACAAGGGGACGGAAAAAACTACTCTCGTATCACGACTCTCCAAAGAGAATCCAGTTGAATGAGGAATATTACTGGAAATTCTTTCAAATATATCAGTTGCTCAAGAGTTCTCTTTACGATTGGGGCCATGGAAAGGACAGTAATCCTAATATATGTGTGTGTCATCTCCACCATGCAATCCCGTTTTCTTGCATCTTTATCTGCACTTACTTTCTCTGCGCGTTTTCAGAACATGGATTATGTTACTTTACATCTGCT
Organism: Macrobrachium rosenbergii; assembly: GCA_039081455.1. Lineage (NCBI taxonomy): Eukaryota > Metazoa > Arthropoda > Malacostraca > Decapoda > Palaemonidae > Macrobrachium > Macrobrachium rosenbergii. The sequence goes on from JANJGK010006920.1 coordinate 2,709, forward strand.
CTTGTGACAACCCTTCTTCATATATTTGTTTTGCGTATTTGGCAGACAGGGGTTGGGCCATTTTAGCTGGGGTTATTATTTTGCTGTTGCATTCTGCATATATAAGCAAGTGAATAAAAAAAGATTAATATGAAATTTTAATAAAAAGGATAATCTTGTCTACATATCACATGAAGACATTCGATAATGGTAGATTTCCCTTACTTTCAGAACATCTATACGAGACGTTGAGGGGGAACAGATTTCCTCTTGTCTAATTTGATAACCGTCAAACCAGGCTACTGCTTGCCCTTATCTGTCGCAGTTTTGAAGAAATATAAGAAACAGCATATTGAGGAAGAAATGATAGACACAAATTCGCGAAGAGTAAGGTAAGGACAAGTTTCTGAAGTAATAGCAGCAGGAGAAAAGTTATCAGGGAAGACAAAAGTAAAGGAAACAAGTTTCGGGAGTAATAGCAGTAAAATGAGAAAGAAAGGTTTTCAGGGAAGACAAAAGTAAGGGAAACAAGCTTTTGAAATAAGAGCAGTAGAGGAAGAAAAGTTATCAGGGAAAACAGAAGGGAAGCAAGTTTCTGAAACAATAGCAGTAGAGGGGGAGAAAATTTATCAGTTGGAGATTAGCATAAGGACTGATAGATAGATATTTAGTCAGACAGACTGACAGATAGATAGCTTGAAGGGGACCATTGGCTAAAGGTGTGTTAATTGAAAAAGAAATGGAACTTTCCCAGAATTTAAAGCTTATTGTTTTTGTAGCATAAGTAAATTGCAAGAAAGACAAACCTACGAATTATATATTAAAAGGCCAATATAATAGAGAGAGAGAGAGAGAGAGAGAGAGAGAGAGAGAGAGAGAGAGAGAGAGAGAGAGAGAGAGAATTATCACCACAAAGTATACAAGACCATTATTATGAATTGTGACATGACCCAGAATAGCTTTAAATCAAATATATTTTTGTTCACTTTAAGGTCATGTGATGGGACTCACTGCCAGCCTACATGTTTCCTATTTCCTTGGACCTCTCTGTATATATGCGGTGCTTTGGCACTAATCCATATATATGTAGTGCTTTGGCACTAATCCAAAATTTTGTTCTTGAAACCCGGTGCCCTTTAATTTTTTATATTTTCATTTAATTATGGCTCTCCACTTCATCTCCATGAAGTGACTGACTGAACTGACATCTCATTGTAGCTGATGAGCTTGTATCGCGCGCTGCGCATGGGGGAACCCGGGGCTACTGTCTCCCCTACCTATCCCGCCCCCACCCTGGGCGGACAAACAGGCTTGCGGGAGGAGGGTGGTTGTCTTCCATACTCTCCTGTTCCCCTACTTACCCCGCCCCCCCGGGGCGGCCAAACCGTTTTGCAGGGCGTGGGTTGCTGTGTCGTGTCTCCCCAACTGTCACCCGGGGAAGGACAAACAAGATCAGATCCTCTCGGATTTTATTATTATACATAGATTAAAGGAAGACATGGTCTTGTTTCTTAAGAGATTAAGGGAAAATTCTAGGGTTCAAAGATAGCAGAAAGACAGATGCTTTCTAGAGGCTGATATTGGAGGTAAACCCACAGAAAACGGAAATAATACGTTTTGGTTATTTTATCTTGCTTGTCACGGTCTTTCCTCCACAAGCGCCCCCCCCCCCACAAAAAAAAACTTTCCCCAAAAAATACGTAAAAACATTAGATAATAATACGATCTCTTTGGAAACCAAACTCTTTGAAGAAAAAGGGATTAAATGAAACGCAAATCTTCACAGGATCGTTTATTTATCTAAAAGAACTAAACACAGGTTGTGCCTTTTTTCATATACTATTCCACCTTTTACAAAGAGGGAGTCAGACTTAGGGTAACCACACCAGTGTACAATGTTTCTCTTTCTGAATTTCTTGCAACTGGACACGATACATCACACGTCCACAAAATCATTAGTGAAATTATTCCTACATTCATTTTCAGCTGTTGGAAATGTATTAGCAATTATGGAGATTATAAAAGATTGCTCTTATATGATGGTTCTATCGATCATCAAGACACTGCAAACAAATTAGGTGACATTTATCAACCGCCAATGAAAATCAATAGATTGCGTCGGAGTTACAATAATAATAAGAAAACTGTTAGCAGTTGCAATTACATTTGACGTTAACAAACAGGTTGCACTGGCAATGACAGAACGATCATTTTCCTTTAAATATTTTCCAGTTATAACAACATACAACAGTATATATGACAAAACAAAAACCTTAAATATAACTTTTTAAAAATCTACAAAAATAACAAATGAGGATTCATTACATTTTTTTACCATAGCAGTTCAGAGTCACAGAATAACCCACAACCAAATGTAAAGAAGGAATTGTTAAGAGCAGAGACAGAAACAAAAAATCCACAGTGACGTCATAGAAAACCATTATGGGAAGGTACTTCATTGGAATGGTATTACGAGTGTACAGTACGGTAGTTTGAGGTTGGGTTATTATAGCTTTTGTGGGCTCACTTTAGCAAGGGTAGTCGCAGGAAGGTAAAAGGATAATCACAAGGGGGTTATAATAGTTTTAGTACATATTGAATAAATAAGTTAATTAATAGCTAACTGACGGATATGGTACTAGGATGGTGTGTAACTGAAAGGGTATGTGGCTTGTAATTTTTGTAATTCTGGAGTATGCATTTAGTAGTCACAAGGTTGAGTGTAATTGGTAAGGTATGTAATTAAGAGACTGTATTTGTGTGAGTGGTCTTAACAAAGAAAGGTACATAACTGACTGGTTATGCTCTTACCAAGTTTGTAATTGAAACGATATGTGATCTGGAGTGTGCATTATTAAAGGACATGTTTTCCAGTAATTAAAAGCCTGAGTATGACTTGGAAGTTAAGTAATTACGAGAATATATTTGTGGGATGTTATATAACAAAGAAGGATAAATAACCAGCTGGTTATGCTCGTAGGATGTTATATTTTCTAGTAGGTACATCACTAAAATGGAATAGTATTGGGAAAGAACATGGCTGTGGGTTGATATTATTGGGAGAGCATATACGTTAGTTATTTGGAGGGTATATAATTAAGAGGCTACGGTTTTGGGAGTGTATATAAATAGGGAGGCATGTTACTGGAATGGCCATGATTAAAAATAAGTGATACTGAAGATATTATATATATATATATATATATATATATATATATATATATATATATATATATATATATATATATATATATATATTATATATATATATATATATATATATATATATATATATATATATATATATATATACAGACAGTATGTATATATATGTATGTGTTGTGTGTGTGTATATATATACATATATATATACGTATGTATGTCGTGTGTATATATACATATATACGGTATATATGTATGTATATATGTAACGAGGACAGAATTAACACCTTTTGAAGGTGTACGTAACGTGCTCCAACGATCTTTATTCATGAAACGGAGGCGTATGAACGTTCGCTCACGACAACACTTACATCTGTTTTTCTCCTCTTTCTCTCTCTCTCTCTCTCTCTCTCTCTCTCTCTCTCTCTCTCTCTCTCTCTCTCTCTCACCGTGTATCGCCTCTCTCTCTCTCTCTCATCGTTTTCCGAAGTTCACCCACCCGAATCTCGCTCATTCTCACCAAATCAATTAAATGGACTATTTAAAGAAACGCAATAGTTTCTACAAAAATAGGTTTATTATTCAAATAACCCAACAAGAAATGAATAAAACAAAGCAAAGATTAAAATGCATAATAAATGAAATATCGAGTTAGATAACTAAACTCTGAACTGCAAAACACTTCTGATTAAAGAAGTCTCACTATGGCTAATAGCCTGAAAACATCCAAACTCACACATACTCCCCAAATCAATAATTAGTCATGTCAAAAAACAGTCTACCACATGTTATTCGAAACAGTCCACACTGTCCACCGACATCTGTCCACAGACATCTGTCGGAAGAATCAAACATGATAGAAAACTCCCAAAAATATATGAAATGCAAAACACAATAATGGAAAGTGTAAAATGCATAGCCAAGATATGGCAAACGTAACATGACAAAATAATAATATAAAAGAGGTATGAATATTCCTATTAAATCTCCCACACCAGTTCAAAAGTTCATAATGATTAGAAAATCATAGTAAAAATCACAAGTTCAATTTTCTCCCATAAAAACAGAGATTTCAAACTCTACCTTATCTGCTGATTCAAAGCCTGGATCCTCTCCAAAGCTACGTCTAGACAACTGCAGTTCTATCACGTTAATGAACGATCAAACTCACTTTTAGGGCAGATTTTGGCGTAATCTAGATCAAATTAACGCACGTACTCACGAATATACATAACACTTCGGAAGATCACCTGACTGTCAATATTGCTGAGGAATCAAACTATTTGTTGAACACAAAGATTTTACCTCGAGTCTCTCGACCTAGTTCCATCTGACTCCATAAATTCTTTCATCACATCTTAAAGCATTGAAGCTATGAAATGCATATATGTGTCCTTTAAAATTGTAGCGGCCATCTTTTCTGAAATATATATATAGTGTATATATACTCAGACAGTATTTATATATATATATATATATATATATATATATATATATATATATATATATATATATATATATATATATATAATATATATATGCACATATGTGACTGAGACGTTATGCTTTCCAAATAGTGTTTGCTGGAAAGTGCATATACTTGAGTGTGTACGTTATTTAGAAAGCATATAGAATTGAGAAAGAATGTCATTAGAGGGCATACCATCAAGACTGTATTTTGTTATTGGGAGTGTACACAGTAAAGCAAGTATGTTTTGAGTGCATATATAATTGTGAAGATATACTGTAATAATAAGTGTATATAATTAAGAGGGAATGTCATTAGAAGAGTAGTAACTGAGAAGGTATGGTTTCCAGAAAGTATATAATTGGAAGTGTGTGTGTAACCTAGGGTATAGTCTTTATTAGCCTAGGACAGTGGTTCTTAACCTTTTTATTACCACGCCCCTTCTAAGAGGTGGTCCTTCCCTCCACGGCCCCCTTGCATCTATGAGTAAAATTCCCTCCCAGAGTTAAAGGACAATGAAAAAAAAGAGAAAGAGAATAGGAGTTATTTTATGCTTTTGGGAATGAATTAGTGAGATACTTGACACTGCTTCTTAGCGACTCTTGTTAAGTGAATAACGAGTATAATTAGAGAATTTTTAATTTTTCCCTGGGCGGGGGTGGCCGCCCCCCAGGTTGAAAACCACTTGCCTAAGAAGTATGTCTGTGGGAGAGCTTTTAATTAACAAGGTATACAATCGGGAAGTTACGCTTTTTCAAAGGTATGTTACGAGGATGATCACATTATTCAGAAAGATACTTATGTAACTGAAAGGGTTGAGAATTTGAAGTTGTTAATTAACTGGTATATGATTAATAGCGTATGTAAGTGCAGATGATTCTTTTAAGTCTGTATCATACAAAGAATTTCAAATTTCATTTAGGTACGCTGTCACTGGGATTAGTAAACTAACGGGAAACTGCACTGTGGGTAAACTATGTATAACTTAAAATGTACATTTTTGAAAGCTTATGTTAAGGGAAGGGTACATTATTGAGTGGTTCTCTTGTTTTTCAGCCCATGCCTTCACGAAAGTATGTCAAGGAAAAGGAATGTCATTGGAAGGTTTATAGTACTGGGAATGAACATTAATGTGTAGGGGAAAGGCTTGGTTGTGGGGGGTGGGGGTGACCGGTAATACCTGCAAGAGTACTTATCTCTGGGAGGATAGATAACTGAAAGGTTACTTGATAGAGAAGGTCCAATATTGCGGGTTTTATATATATAAAAATGTACATCTTTTTGAGGGTACGTCTTTGACGATGTCTTCAGCTACAATTACGGCGCACTCAGAGACGCTGGGCAGAGGCAGTCTGGCGGTTTCATTACAGCTAATGCTGACCCACGTTCATGTTATGGAAGGGAACTGGAGAGCATCATTTCCTTCTTTTTATGTATGGCTATATCTGTCGGAATGCCCCACCACTTCACGTGAGGAGGGAAAAGAGAAGGAGGAGGATGGAAAAGAAAAGGAGGAGGAAAAAGAGGAGGAGCAAAAAGAGGAGGAGGAGGTAAAAGAAAAGGAGGAGGAAAAAGAGGAGAAGGGAAAAGAAAAGGAGGAGGAAAAAGCGGAGGAAAAAGAGGAGGAGGAAAAAGCGGAGGAGGAAAAAGCGGAGGAGGAGGGAAAAGAACTGGAGAAAAAAGAGAAGGAGGAGGAAAAAGAGGAGGAGGAGGGAAAAGAAAAGGTAGAGGAAAAAGGAGGAAAAAGAGAGGGAGGGGGAAAAAGAGGAGGAGGGAAAAGAGAAGGAGGAGGAGGAAGAGATAGGAGTAAGAGGCTAAAGGAAGAGAGGAGAATTTGATCATGTCTTTGTTTCTCTTAAAATCTAAAATTATCATCGTGAGAAATTTCAGTAAGGGAAAGGAGATATTTGGCGTGACACATAGTCTTATAAATTTGCCTATCACAGGTTTGCTGGAAAACATTGGTTGGAAAGTAAGTTTATCCTTTAATGCCCCAAGATGTGGCGATGATTAAGAAGAGAGAGAGAGAGAGAGAGAGAGAGAGAGAGAGAGAGAGAGAGAGAGAGAGAGAGAGAGAGAGAGAGAGAGGTACACATAAACAATCACACAGATGTATAATTATGCTCGCATAAGCACATAAGTGTATGCACATAAAGGTGAGGGGGGGGGCGTTTAAATAAAATTGTAAAAATGGAGATTATTATATATAAAAGTCTCTTCATGTCATTATATTTTGCGTAAACTTCCATACTGACAATCAACTACTGATATAAATTTTTGATCACATAACATTAGAAAACATTTTTTTTCGTTAAATAAACTCTAAAGATATTATTAGATATTATTGTGGATTGTTTATCAAAAGCTGGAGGTTATATATGCTGAGTTTTAACAACATTAACATTCCCTTTTTCTAGTTTTTCTGGAGTTTTTCTTTTGCATTTTAGGCGAAATACCAAAAATAAAATTATTTATTATTTTCATAATCGTCTCATGATGACAGTAATGGTATGCGAAGGGCTAAGCCCTAAGTTCCATTTCCTAGAAAAGAATATCTGGGAACTTTGATTTCCTTGCTTTGTTCCACTCGTGAAAATCACTACTGCTCTACACAACACGAGCAGGTGAAACGCTGTAAGTCCTCCCGATAATCAAACACAAAGATACCATACAGGAATGGAAAAGAAGTATTATAAGAAGTCCTACTGATTATCAAACTCCCTGTGTGCTCTTAGTTCCTAAGCGACCTGCTGGGATTTACAAATGTTACACAGTTTTTAAAAAACACCCAAACTACTACGTCTGTGAATGATCTCTCTTTTATGTACAAAGCGTTTCAACGGTCAGACCTCTTCTCTAGTAAGTATGCAACAACACTGTTCAGGAAAATATGAAAGGTTATTCCCCACCGGGGCATAACTGTGTTCTTTTAGACTAGTATATGAAAATGTTGACTAATGTGAGTTATGGTTAAACACTTCTCCACTCATCTAATATTAATAATGTTTTCCATTCACGTTTGCAATCAGCGTACGTTTTGAAAAAAAAAAAAAAATCACGCACTTTTATCTTTTTGTTATTTGAATTTATTTCCTTCCGGAAAGCGAAAAATTGGCAGCAGCCGCACTTAATGTAATTAGCAAATTTGCCCAATCCTTCAGTATCTGATTTTTTTTTTCCCGGAATCCAATTTTTTTCATCTCGAATGAATAATACGTTCTCATTTTTTTTTAGGTCATATCTTATAAAAGAATAAATGGATCCTTCGGTTATTAATCTGCTGACGATTAGTATTGTAATTTGTCCGTTCCATTTTTCATCGGAGAGAACGATTCCAAACCGTTGGAGATTTATCATTAAACGGATAAATCGTCTGCTTTTCATTGATATTCTTTTGGTTTAAAATTTCATTTTCGCGTTGTAAAAGTATATTTGAATGTATTTACAGCCATGACTATATAATGACACAGGAAATGTTACAGCGTTTCGTGTAAAACGTAATTTCTTATCGTATGTTGAACACTGATACAGATCTCGAAGCACATGGAATGAACACAAAACTTGTAATTTGTCTTCTTCTGATACGAGGCTATAAACACTTAAGTGAACTCACATTGATACACTTCTTAGGATATACCAGCTTTTGAGTCTTTTCAGGGAAAAACGACAGTGGGGGTTATCGAGTCTGAAAGTTATGTATATATATATATATATACAGGGTATGTCTGCACATGACACCATGTGAATTGGGAATAATAATATTACGAACTTTGAGTGTGATGCTGGTAACGCTATATACCAACCCACGACAGCTTTGCGTAGGTTTTTTTATATCACTGGAAGAGACACACCTCTTACTCCCATGGGGGCACTGTCTTCAAGGGAGTCTCCCGGGGGCATTTATGATGATGTTCAAGTCACACATTTAAACACACAAGGAATCGGAAGGGTTACGAGCTATGACACATATCCAAAAGGTTAATGAAACTTCACCTTTCCCCTGACAGGGTGTTGGCACCCATCCAGGAGGTTAATGGAATCCACCTTTCACCTGACAGGGAGTTGGCACCCATCCAGAGAAGGTTAATGGAGATCCACCTTTCACCTGACAGGGAGTTGGCACCTACCCAAAAGGTTAATGGAAATCCATCTTTCACCTGACAGGAAAATGACACCTTTTCAGAAAAGGTTACTGGGAATCCACCTTTCACCTGACAGGGAAATAACACCTTTCCAGAAAAGGTTACTGGAAATCCACCTTTCACCTGTCAGGGAGTTGGCACCTACCCAGAAGGTTAATAGAAATCCACCTTTCACCTAACAAGGAGTTGGCACCTACCCAGAAGGTTAATGGAAATCCACCTTTCACCTGACAGGGAGTTGGCACCTACCCAGAAGGTTAATAGAAATCCACCTTTCACCTAACAGGGAGTTGGCACCTACCCAGAAGGTTAATGGAAATCCACCTTTCACCTGACAGGGGATTGACACCTTTCCAGAAAAGGTTAATGGAAATCCACCTTTCACCTGACAGGGGACTGACACCTATTCAAAAAAGGTTAATGAGAATCCACCTTTCACCTGACAGGGGATCGGGTCAGACAGGAACTGTGATTGATCTGAGTTCCTGTTATCATGTCCTCCTCTTCCTTTTCTTTTTTTCTTTTACCTCTGAATGAGCATTCACGGATGAAAGGACAAAAGTTTTTCTCCGTTGATTTATCTCTTGGTCTATCTATGTATTTATATTTTTAACGGAAGAAGAATCATGATTATCACAAAGGCAACAGAGCTTTCAAGGAGGCGATGCTGCTTGACACTTGCTGCAGGAGGAATAATAGGACCAGTGTGACGACATCTGTTGTGGCAATCATCGAGGACCTTGACACCTGCATGGCTGCTGGGGCATCACCTGTGGAGAGAAAAGAAAGTTAATGCATTGTTGTGAGTAAATAATGTATACAAAGGAGAATAATAAACCGTACATATCGCATTCCCTGATTCTGTATGTTAGTATTATATAACTAAAATGACTGTTGTCTCCACAGTACACCAGGAAGGAAGCTTCAGCTTTCTTTCTTTTTCTTTCTTTCTTTAAGTCTTCTCCTGAAAACCCTTATGGACAAAGCCAACAGACTATAAACCCAAGAGGGCTCCAAAGGGAGGTCAGCCTCCAGGGAAAAACACGTTACAGGTATATGTTATAAATAAACACGAGGAAAAAGAAAATAAAGCTGATACACATGAAATCATGAGACGTCGGCAGCAGCAGCAGACAGCAGGAATGCATTTGCTCCTCGCTTAAACATTTGGAGATCAGAAGATTCCACAACTGTACTAGGCAAACTATTCTCCATTTGAGTTGTGGCCAAGATAAAACTCCTAGCAAATTGAGTAGTGCCTGCTATTCTGAGGTTACAAGAACTCTAACAACGTTTACCTGTACAACAGTATCACTGTATCATGTGATTGCCTTGGTTGGCCCTTCTATGCTCGTCTCTGTTTCACATGGTTACACACACACACACACGATCTACTAGAGTTTTGATCTTCCTGAAGCATGTTGAATGGGTTTTATATGTCTGCGTTGTATTCATCTTTTAGGAAAAGTTAAAATGGGCAATAAATCATAGCCCTCAAATACCCATTTTCAAAGCTATGTGGGTTTCAGTCTTCTTAGATGTTTTGTGATGCCTTATATTCGTACAAATAGTGAAACCAGAAGAATAAACCACCTTATGCATATGCACACAGTCAACGTATTCAATTTATTCGGGCAAAAGACCTCAGGACCTTGAAAAAATCGAATTTAAAAAACTCAACACCTGCTGTAACCGCATCCTCTCTATTTTCTTCTTTCTAAATCTGGACACATCCTGAGGTCAGGTCATATACATAATCCACGGAGGTTTACCCACCACACCCGCATGTATTGAAAAGAAGGCCTAAGACGAGCTAAGTCATAAAGAATTCGGTGCTTTTCATACTTATCATCAGGATTATGTATCGTTGTTTAGAAGGATCACTCAGATCTGAAAGATTTAATACGATACATACTGTTTCAGTAATTATGCTTGTATGTATGTAAATATGTACCGTAGGCCTCTTCATGTCATGAAGTTTCTAGTATGCATAGTACTTGCAGTCATGACTAAATTGTTGATTTTCTGAAAACTGCATAAAATTACTGGTTAAATTTATTTATAAAATGTTTCAGATTCGACTGTTAGAGGTGTTGCATTCAACAGTTAAAAACAAATCGAAATACATCTCATTCTAAAACCTAAGACATGTTCGGATCATTATTAAAAATTACACAAGCATCCCAGTAAAATTTTACTCGACTTGTACTGAACACGGCTATCGACAGCAAAAGACAAAGTTTTTCTGACCTTTTCTGATGACTTTACCTGACATGATCTGCAGTTTAACGACTATCGTTAGCAGTCTATTTCTCGTCATTCATATTTGTCTTCTGGCTGTATCAAGGCCAATTACTCGAACAGTTCTCCGTAAAACTGAGATTTTATTTGACAAAAAGGAAACCTCGGCATTCTTTAACAATCAATTAAAGTTGGCTCGCTCTGAAGTTCAGCTTTACCTAATAATCTTCATTGGCTCGCTCAGAAGTTCAGCTTTTTCCTAATAATCTTCATAGATGTCGTCTCATTAAGCGTAGTTATAACGATTCAAATTACGTAATGGAAATCTGTTGCGCCTTTACGCATCGCCGCATCTCATGAAAACATTTGCATAAAAGGAAGAGTAACGTCACATTTACAGGCAACTGATGCATACGCAAAGTTGTGTTTTCTTTTATCTCGAGGGTTGGCGGGTAATGTGTTGCTTTCAGAAACCTATTATGCAAATATTTCTGTAAAAGACGAAAAATGGATTATGGTTACTTTGAATAAATTTGTGGGGAAATCCAACGCAGGAGCTCTTTTCGTAGTATTTTACATATCGGATGTTTGACACAGATGGGAAAAATATGGAAAAATAAGAAATACATTACATTATTGCTTTCCTCCTTGTGAAAGGGTATGGAATATAATATATAGAAAAATTCTGACAAATACCTTAGCAAAATTCAATACGAACAAAGGCGTACAAATCTAGGACAGCTATAAATGACAATCTTTTTGAAACACAGGCTAGGACAAATATTTCCATTTTCGGGAGAGTGGTTGGAGATGACAAATTGGTTTTAACAGGTATCACTGCAGTATCCTGTGATACAAGAGGTGTCAGTGCACTTAGGAAGAGGTTTTACAAAAGAAGTGTGAATACATTCTGCTTTAAACCTTGCCTACAGCCAAAGAAAAATCATTGTAAACAATACTCGATACAGGACAGGAAAGGCCTAGTATATAGCTGACTTTAAGCTATATACTTTTAGCTTTTATTCGCGATTTTTCATTTTTCATGGAATAATAATTGCACAATATCTACTTCTAAGTGCAATATACGCAAGTCAAGTATCATTGATGAATCTAGCTAACTCTTTATTAGTATTCGTGTGGCTTCGTAATGGGTTAAAGTGAAAAATATCTGGGATATTTCTTAGAAGCAGTTCTAGGAAAGAAAGTTATCTGGAAGACTTCTTGGAAGGGTTTCAGGAAAAAAATTATTTGAGAAATCTACTTGAAGGAATTCCACAGAAAACAAAAAAAATATTTGGGAAATTTCTTTGAAGACATTCGGAAAAAAATTTATCTAGATTTCGTCTTAAAGGGGATTCAGAAAAAAAAGATATTAGGAAAAATTCTTTGAAGGGGGTAGGAAGAAAGATATTTGAGAAATTTCTTTGAGATGGTTAAAAAAAAAAAACAAGATATCTAGAAAATTTCTTTGAAAGGGTTACAGGAAAAGATAAGTGGAAAATTTCTTTGAAGGGGGTTCCGGAAAAACAATATCCAGGAAACCTCTTTGAAGGGGTTTCAGGAAAAGGATATCTTCAAATTTCTTTGAAGGGGTTTCAGGAAAAGGATATTTGCAAATTTCTTGGAATGGGTTTCAGGAAAAGGATTTCCGCAAAATTTCTTTGAAGGGGATACAGGGAAAGGATATCTGCAAAACTTCTTTGAAGGACTTGCAGGAAAGGGATGTCTGCAAAATTTCTTTGAAGGGGTTGCAGGAAAAGGATATCCGAAAAATTTCTTTGAAGGGGGCTCAAAACAAAGATATCTCAGAAATGTTCTGAAGTAGTTTCAGAAAAAAGGACATCTGTTTTGCCTCTGAAGGGGGTTGTGAAAAAGATATTGAGGAAATTATTTGAAAGGGTTTCAGAAAAGTTGTCATGGAAACTTCCTTGACAGGGTTTCTGAGGAAAAGATATCCAGGATGTTTTTTTAAGGCGTTTCTGAAAAAAAGCTATCTGGGGAAATTTCTTTAAAAGCTCCTCAGGAAAGAAATTATCCAGATGTTTTGAAGGCGCTTCAGAAAAAAAAGATAGTGGAGAAAGTTCTTTGACAGGGTTTCAGAAAAAAAAGACAGTGGAGAAAGTTCTTTGATAGGGTTTCAGAAAAAAAGATAGCGGGGAAAGTTCTTTGATAGGGTTTCAGAAAAAAAAGATAGTGGGGAAAGTTCTTTGAAATGGTTTCAGAAAAAAAATAGCGGGGAAAATTCTCTGACAGGGTTTCAGAAAAAAAATAGTGGGGAAGTTCTTTGACAGGGTTTCAGAAAAAAAGATAGTGGGGAAAGTTCTCTGACAGGGTTTCAGAAAAAAAGATAGTGGGAAAGTTCTTTGACAGGGTTTAAGAAAAAAATAGTGGGGAAAGTTCTCTGACAGGGTTTCAGAAAAAAAGTTAGTGGAGAAAGTTCTTTGATAGGGTTTCAGAAAAAAAGATAGTGGGGAAAGTTCTTTGATAGGGTTTCAGAAAAAAAGATAGTGGGGAAAGTTCTTTGACATGGTTTCAGAAAAATAGATAGTGGGGAAAGTTCTTTGACATGGTTTCAGAAAAAAATAGTGGGGAAAGTTCTCTGACAGGGTTTCAGAAAAAAATAGTGGGGAAGTTCTTTGACAGGGTTTCAGAAAAAGGATAGTGGGGAAAGTTCTCTGACGGGGTTTCAGACAAAAAGACATCTGGGATGTTTCCTTAATAATAGTAAACTTCCCCATCTTTTTCTTTACTTAATTTTCTGCGCAAATGTGAAATACCATCAAACCTACATCAATAGTTACCGGAGAGCCTCTTTGAGACTGAAACCGAGCCTCAAGTAAAGACTGGTATGGAAACGAAACCAACTCAATTAAAACCATCTACATATGAGTAGGTCGGGCTGAAAGGATTCTTCTGACGCTAGAAGTTTCTATATGCTAATAGAAATACTGGCAAATGTGCGAATGAGATCTTTTAGAAAACTCTTGGTGAAATTAAATTGCACCGAAGGGAGTTTGAAGACTTAGTACAAAGGAAGCTTTTCAACAGTATATCTTTGATCAGATAAAATGTAATTCCGATGTTAATCAGTAAAATTGATTCGTGTATATATATATATATATATATATATATATATATATATATATATATATATATATATATATATATATATATATATATATATATATATATATAGTATGGCCTTGGTGGCCACTACGATAATTTATACATGTATGCATGCATATATATATATATATATATATATATATATATATATATATATATATATATATATATATATATATATACACACACACATACGTAAATACATACATACGTGCGTAAATATATAAATTATCTTAGTGGCCATCGAGATGATACTTACATACATGTTTACATACATACACATACTTGTATTACAATTTTTGACAAACACTCACCCACGAGGTATATCATTCGTCTCTATAGAATTAATACCCTTTTTCAATTTTCCTACGGGGATTAGTAGATCAAAAAGCCTCGCGGCTTCTCCAAGATATTCAAGGCCTGTAATTTATCTCTCTTCCGATATCGTACATCACAGCAGGGAAAGAGAAAGAGAGAGATCGACTCGATCAGAATGCGGATTCATAAATCTAACTGTTGCTACATCAAAGAGAATTATAAGGCGTGGGGCCATTCGTTCCGTACCGCCGAGAGGCCTAAAGGAGAGAAGGCTTTAATGATTTTCGAGCGGGAATGGGGAGTAAATCACATCGTCTAGATAAATTGGCCTACATTCTTCTTAGGCCTACCGAGTTCTTTTCTCCACACACACTTTGACGGCTGGGTAATGTCTGAACGTATATATTACTCCTGCGGCGATTTGTTTTAATATGACTTAACCTTTCATCTCTGAACTTCTTTTTTCTCCGAGGCGAATCTCTTACACTTGATAAATTAAGAGATTTACTTAATTATATGTTAATAGATATATAAATGTTTGTTTGGAAATGACTCAGCATAATTATATGCAAGAAATACAATAATTAACGAGATGATTTTCACCTTTTTTCCTTTGGTATTATTATTATTATTATTTTTATTATTATTATTATTATTATTATTATTATTATTATTATTATTATTATTATTATTATTATTATTATTATTATTATTATTAAGCCAAACAAGGTTACTAGATAATATCAGTACATGATAGTCATTAATGTAGAGTGCTTGTATTATAGTATAAGGAAATTTAAATGATAAAAAACCTATTACCCAGGAATATTAGATTTTCTACATGCATAAAAATGTCTCACCCTATTCAAGTAATAAATTTCATTTTTAAATTTACGTAAATGTAAGATAAAATTACATGGATTACTGAGGAAGAAAAATACTTATTCCAATACGAAAAGGGGGAAAATTTGCAAATTACTTTTAATACTTGAAATTCATTGAAGACACTTACAATCTCTTTTAATATAGATGGTATTATTTAATTTAAAGATGTGAGCCGTAATAAAAAGAACGTTTCTTTGGATTGTGAGTAAAAAAGAACGTTCTTTTGGTTCTGAGTATAACAAAGGACGTTCTTTGGGTTGTGAATATAAAATATATTAAACTCATAAAAAACAATTTTAAATGAAATACCGAGTCCGTATCCCTTCATAAGAATTCCCTCAAAAATAGAATTCCCACAAAACAGAATTCCCACTAAAACAGAAAGGAAGCCAAATGGAGGAGATCAATTAAAAGGGGAGAAAGAGAAGAGGAAGAGAAAGCAGGAAAAGAGAAAATTTTCCCCTCCCGTTGCTGGAGACTCGACATTTCCAGCTATTGGTAATTTGAGGGAGAAAGTTAATTGGGCTGAGTAAATGAAATACGGTTACATAATTACGCAGAGTTTTCACAATTTTGGTCGGCCTGAATTGAACGTATGATAATATGCACGAAGGTGAATTTTCTCTTTCATTAGGTAATTGACAATTATGAGACGAAATCCCTTCGCAGACCGTCGGGAAATAGTAAAAATTATGATTCACTTTTTTTTCTTTCAAAGTTGATAATTGCCGTTTTTAAAAAAAATACGCTCATGAGCATATTACTGGTAAAAGTATCATAGTGGAGCTTTAGGTAATTGACAATTATGAGACGACAACCCTTCGCAGACCGTCCGAAAATAGTAAAAATTATGAATAACTTTTTTTTTTTTTTTTCAAAAGTTGACAATTGCCGTTTTTAGAAAAAAAAAAACTTGACTTGCTGTTTTTAGAAAAAAAACTTGACTTGCTGTTTTTAGAAAAAAAAAGTTGATTTGCTGTTTTTAGAAAAAAAACTTGACTTGCTGTTTTTAGAAAAAAAAAAAAAACTTGACTTGCTGTTTTTAGAAAAAAAACTTGACTTGCTGTTTTTTAGAAAAAAAAAAAACTTGACTTGCTGTTTTTAGAAAAAAACTTGACTTGCCGATTTTAGAAAAAAAATTGACTTGCTGTTTTTAGAAAAACAACTTGACTTACTGTTCGCTCATGGGTATATTATTGGTGAGGACTTCCTGATTGCATAAACATTGGTACACGTATGGAAACGTGAACATATTTTACTGTAAGTATGCGAAACCCAGGAATTTCAAGAAATCACTAGGGAATTTGTGAAATGAGCAACTCGCTTAGGGTGAACTTTTGATCCCCGAGGGCTAGTACCAAACACGGCGAAACACTGATTCAAGTACACTGTTTCTCCGTGTTTAGTACTGGCCCCCGGGGGTCAAATGTATTTTGCTCTGTTTAGTATAGCCCCTAGGGGATCAGATGTCATTTGATCCCCCAGGGCCTAGTATTAAACACGCGAAACACATTTGACCCCCTAAGGGCTAGTGGTAACACGGTGAAACAGTGTAGCATGAATCAGTGTTTCGCCGTGTTTAGTACTAGCCCTCGGGGATCAAATGATCCTAAGCGAATTGGCCATTTCACAAATTCCGTTGGGATTTCGTGAAATCCCTGATTTCACGTATGTACTGAAATGTATGTATATGTATATGTATATATATATATATATATACTCGTATATATATATATATATATATATATATATATATATATATATATATATATATATATATATATATATATATATATATATATATATATATAAAATTTATATATGTCAGAATTTCATGAGGGAAGCACATTTATACTAATGTCACCGCTAATGATCAGAACGAAATGACCTAAAAAAAAAAAAAGATAACCAGCGTCAGTAAAAGGATTACATTCTCTAGGAATGAATTGGGTTCCTTTTAAATAGAGGGCAGCAAGTACCTTCTTCCTGAAAAAAAGAAAAAACTACCTAGAGACATGCCATTCTTCTCCACTTCTCTCGTAAGGAGGAACATCACTATACGAAATAGGTAATTACTAACTACCCGCCTCTCTTGTATTCAACATCCAGAAGATTTAGCGAGGCGTGTGAGCGTTTCAGGCAAGCCAGTCATCGCATTTCGACACCTGTATACATTGTAGTGCATGAAAAAGATACCAGGAATCTCTCTCTGTTCCTGTACCAACATGCCTCTCCGGTATTTTGAAGAGAGACAAGTCAAGTTCGCAACTCAAACGCCGAGTAAAGAAAGGGGCGATATATTTGGATGGGGGATGCCGGTACCACTTGCGTGTAACGTCTTGTAGGGAAAGGCAAAGTCATCTAACTCCCAAAATACCTGAGGCTACAGAAACGAACAAGAGTTTGCTTGTGCCGACCTCGATTTCTTTTGACTTCGAAGTCACAAGAGAAAGGAAGATATTGTTTGTGTTGTTCGGCTTTTGTTTTCATTTTTGGAAGTAGAATCAAGATTTCGAAATCGGAAATTTTTAAAATATGAAGCCCTTAGAATTGATTTTATGATTTGCAGGATTTGGATGTCAATAATCCGAACATCTGTTGAGTTATCCGTTGTCTGTCGAAGGAATCTGTTTTAACAGTGAAAGCAGAGGAGGTGATTCGGTCTCTGCTTAATGGAATATCTTACTTACGTCGGGGAAGCTCTACTGAGAAAAGGTCTATTTAGAACCCATTATAACTATCATTTCCAAACTCCACTTGATCGGTTGAAAAATCTTTTATATTAACCAAATAAAACCTCTGATAAACGCAGATTTTAACTAATAAAAGCCTCTTACAAATGAAAGGTTTTAACCAATAAAAACCTCTGGAAAAGGCAGTTAAATTCGATTCTCCGCGTTCAGTTCCTGGCATTTTCATGTACTTCAAACACATGCTAATGAAAACCTCTGATAAACGCAAGTTTTAACCAATAGAAACCCCAGATAAAGGCAGGTTTTAACCAATAAAAACCTCTGATAAACGCAAGTTTTAACCAATAAAAACCTTTGATAAACGCAGGTTTTAACCAATAAAAACCCCTGATAAAAACAGGTTTTAACCAATAAAAACCCCTGATAAACGCAGGTTTTAACCAATAAAAACCTCTGATAAATGCAGGTTTTAACCAATAAAACCCTCTGACAAACGCAGGTTTTAACCACTAAAAACATCTGATAAACGCAGGTTTTAACCACTAAAAATCTCTGATAAACAGAGGTTTCAACCAATAAAAACCTCTGATAAACGCAGGCTTTGACCAACAAAAACGCCAGATAAATATAGGTTTTAACCAATAAAAACCTCTGGAAAAGGCAGTTCAATTCGATTCTTAGCGTTTAGTTCGTGGTATTTTAAATGTATTTCCTACACACGCCACATAGCCGAGCAATTCCACTTCGAACCGAGTTAATTGTGGCGAAGCTGCTGTACAATTGGTTGGCCGAGGATAAACAGGAATGAAGGGAATGAGAAATGCGTAGGAAGACTAGCAAGGGTATGAAGCCATTTCGCTCAAGCGAGGAATGAAGATAGGGCCAATATAAAGGGCAGTTCAGAATTTCCAATTGCCTATGTTTAGTTTTCTGTAAAAGAAAACTATTGTGCAAGCTTTGTCTGTACGTCCACACTTTTTTCTGTCCGCCCTCAGATCTTAAACGCTACTGAGGCTAGAGGGCTGCAAATTTGTATGTTGGTCATCCACCTTCCAATCATAAAACATACCAAATAGTAGCCCTCTAGCCTCAGTAGTTTTTATTTCATTTACGGTTAAAGTTAGCCATAAACGTGCATCTGGCAACTATATAGGACAGGGCACAACCTGGCCGTAGTTAAAATTGCGTGGGCCGCACCTCATACAGCATAATACAGAGACCACCGAAAGATATATCTATTTTCGGTGGCCTTGATTATAAGCTGTAGCGGATGTTCAGAAAAATCAATGGCGCCGAAGAAACCCCAGAGCATATTTTACTTGTTTTTATACTCTGCATTGACCACTCTTAATGCTGAATCAGGTTTTACTTTTTTATGGACACACTGTACAATGCATCAGCAATTAAATTTTTAATTTTATTAACAGTCACTGTAAATTTTGATTTATAGTAGCTTGGAAAAATATTGCAGTTAAGATACAGCAGGAATGACTTTTGAATAAATATTACATTTTTTAGATTTATATTATTAATTTTATTAACCGTTACTGTAAAATCAGATATTTATAAGCTTGGAAAAATATTTCAGTTTCATCTTCAGATATATCAAGATTTACCTTATGCAAAACATCACATTTGTTTAGATTTATATCTTTAATTTTCTAAATCGACACTGGAAATTCAGGGTAAAATTTTAAGTTAGAAAAATATTGCATTTTTTTTTGTTCCACACCAATTCCAGCTTTCAAAGCACCTGGCTTGGTACGAGGTCTGAAATGATTTTTCAGTAATATAATCATCTTGCGTAAGTTAATTAAAAATTAAATAATGTGTCATTTCACGCAGCAGGTACTTTTGGTGTTTAAAATTAAATGGACGCATTGAAATACTGTAAAAAAAAAAACTGTATACTTTTGTAATTACGAGCTTAACAACTTTGATACCAACTTCGTTCATTCCGTAAATTACACCAAACTGTATTTTCTCTGATCGCTTTACGAACATACACGTACACACTTTCAAGCATGCACGCGCACACAAACATATGTGTATGCGTGTGTAAAGCAACCAAGGGTAATACCAGTTTTGTAATATATATATATATATATATATATATATATATATATATATATATATATATATATATATATATATATATATATATATATATATATTATATATATATATATATATATATATATATATATATATATATATATATATATATATATATATATATATATATATATATATATATATATATATATATATATATATTATATATGAGCATATATAAAATGTGTATCGTATGTATAAATATCCAGTTAAAATCTCTCGAGAAACACCGCTCCATATTGGTTTTTAGTCCCTAAATTAGAGAATAAGCTTCAGTTCATAAATGAACGTTAATAATCACTGCATAATGAATTGTGTAATGAATTTTCATTTATGTCTTTGTGCCAAGGAATATTCTATTTCAACGTCCTTAATCTTTCAATTTAAATTGAAAGGTTTCAAATGTCTTGGCTAAGTTTTTGGCAAATAAGGAATTTTCAATCTTGGTCAGTCTTCACTTTTCATTAGAATACATAGCTTGTATGAGTGGTAAAATTACATCCTAAATTTGAAATTCTATTAAAAATCCTCATAACGTCAATACAGATACATGTTTTATACACGAAATTGTATTAAAAATATCGTCGATAACTTGAAATATCTCCCTGAGCAGATAAAAGTTTTTCGAACTGGGAAGGGGGAAGTGCAAAGAAGCCCGCTTGCACGAAAATCTTTCGTTTCTTGACAAGCAAAAGTAAAGTTAGTCATTACTCGTACGTAATTTCCCAATTAAATTTCATAAAGAGAATCGTTTTATGGTATTTGCTTAGCAATTTGTCACATATTTTTCTACTGCAATACCCGTTATATATTTTTGATGTTTTGAGCAATATTTGATTCCAAACAACAACTGGGAAAACTAACTATAAAAAACGACTGCATGCTGGGAAAAATATGTAAAAAAAAAAATATTAAAAACATTGAAAATTGAAGAGAAACTCTTCAAAACATGCATTTTATGGCGTGGAGTTACGTTTTGTTACGAAATGACGGCAGGGAAGAGAACCAATAAAAACTCTATGACTTTTTTTGCAAATATGTTGACGAACATTTGTGATACATTTAAATAAAAAACGGACGATTGCCCTTCAAATCTCTTTCATAATTTATGCGATTTCAATTAGGAGCAGTTGACAAGGAAATAGAAATAGGAAGAAAATGCCATTGTCATTTCGAATAATAAAGGAAAATACAAAACTGCGTGAAATGCCATCACCCCCCCCCCCCGCCAAATAGCTGTATGTTGAAGCATATTTTTTCATCGAGAGAGAGAGAGAGAGAGAGAGAGAGAGAGAGAGAGAGAGAGAGAGAGAGAGAGAGAGAGAGAGAGAGAGAGAGATTCTTAAATAGCACTTTAATATCTTATGCCCGGTAGTGTGAAGCTGCAAGTGTACTTATGTAGCACATTTAAGAACATGTCTCTCCGGATAAGTCTCTCAAAGTCTAGGTTAAATTGCTCAATGGTGTTAATAAGGTTTTTTTATTTGTTTGAAAGATTACGATTTTTATTTTCACAATCCGTCGATAAATTAAATATGATTATGGATTTTTTTCCTATTTATGATCATTTTTCGCTCTTGTATTATAGTAGAACCTTTCGAAACTTGCCTCTAGCAATGATACTTGTAGGTAGGAACCTCTTTTCAAATAAATCGCGAACGGTATCTACTGATTTTTGACAAACAATAGCCCCCTGAAATCCTATTTCGGACGTAAAACCACCCCATTAAAAATTATACAGCTTAGAGTTACTGAAGGGATTCTCATCAACTTAATGTCAATTATTTGGAGAGTGGATTTATCTTCATGGGCACTGCTACACTTCCGGATGGGCTGGCGAATGGAGGAATAGCATTTGTTTTTATTTATTTATTTTTTTTTGGAGGGAGAGGGGTGGGCAGTTTTTCGACCCTTCTTATATTCTCCTCTCAACCCTTTATGTCCTCCAATTAACTCATTGCATTTTTTCAACAAGTAAGGGGATTAAATTTGTTTTCTGTCTTTCGTCTAAATTTTTATTCAATTTTATGCACTGCCAGCTAATTAGAACGGAACCTCCCAACAAATAACTTAGCTAAATAACAAATTAATTGTCATGAGCAAATGAACGATTGTAACTTTTATGTACATTTGTAAGTTTACATAAGTTACAATCGTCCATTGTGTTTTATATTCGTTGTTTGTTTTATATTCGTCTGTTAGCAACATCAAAAGTTTATCGAAACAATATTCGAAATATGAATATAAATAAATGGATTTTCTAGACACAGCATATGTTTTGATGTTCTTAATTACTGCAGCCATTTCTGGAACAAAATTAATGACGATGCAAAACCTTACAAATGGACACCACCGAGACGATTGTTAATGTCTCTGCCTTTTAACTGTATTCTGTTGCCTGCTATTATTAGGAGGAATATTCACAGAAATTGTTTACTGTGATTGAAAGTAATAACCCAAGAATAAATTATATAATCGTAATCTTAACATCGCAAACTAAATGTTAATTTTCGTTTCCTCTCTTTATACAACCATGCTCTCAAAAAAAAGGAGAAAAAAAAAAGTTGAAATACGTGAAGAAAGAAGACTTGAGTTACGCAAGAACGCTGTATTAAAAACAGAGTTGTATAAATATTTCCTTTCCCACTTTGCAGGCTTGTCACTTTCTGCAGTAGCTTATTACCATGGTAGATCAATCATGGTAAGATCAATCTAAGTAAAGTAGGAGTAATGTGGTTGTCGGTAATTCCCCAGCTTAATAAGGGCACACAGTAACTTAATTGAATTTAACCGTAATTTGACAATTAGGATTATTATGATTCATATTAATTCTCAAAACAATTATACAATGATCAGTTTTAATATATGCCATTCAACATTGTTTTTCGGGGGAAATTTTTATCAATATTTAACGAAATGGAAAAGAGAGCTTTTGTAATGATGAGGTTGGTCAAGGATGTTATACTGCTTATGGTTGCCGAGTTATGTAACTTTTTATAAAAGTAATAGAAGTAAATATTGCTGCACGAGAATATAATTAAGTAATGAGAATGGGTGAAACTTCCTCAGACGTAGGTGCTCCATATTCTAAAAAGAAGACATTCTTGAAATCACAAGAATATACTAGCAATAGATGATATTCTTGAAGTCAAACGAATATACTGACAATTAAGAACATTCTTGAAATCCCACGAATATACTGACAATGCAGGACATCCTTGATGTCACACGAATACACTGACAGTAAAGAACATTACTGAAGTCACAAGAATATACTGACAGATGACATTCTTGAAGTCACAAGAATATAATGACAATAGGGAAGGTTCTTGATGTCACCACAAATATACTGACTATAGAAGGCATTCTTGATGTCACACGAATATACTGACAATAGAGAACATTCTTGATGTCACACGAATATACTGGCAACAGAGGACATTCTTGATGTCACACAAATATGCTGACAACAGAGGATATTCTTGATGTCACCACGAATATACTGACTATAGAGGGCATTCTGATGTCACACAAATATACTGACAATAGAGAACATTCTTGATGTCACACGAATATACTGACAATGCAGAACATTCTTGATGTCACACGAATACACGTACTGTAATACATCAAGAAATGGACGATTATAACCCCTTCTTCTTCCTCCCCTTTTCTATCTTTGGAAAGGAGGTTAGCTCATAATAAATACATGCTTCCAGAACAAAGGATAGAGATGATACGTATCATGCAATATTTCGAAATGTCGAGAGAACAGAGGGGAAGCCCCATCAATGCTGGAGTCAGAAAGATGTCATATAGAAGTTTCCTTTAATGAAAATGTTTTGAAAGGTTTGAATAGCGGAGATAAAATTCCCTTTGTTTACAAAAACTTCTTTTTGGGATTTCAAATCTTAGCGAGCGATATATAGATAGATCTGTTACTAAGAAGGCAAAAAAAAAAAAAAAAGTAAAAAATGTGCCGAAGCTTCTTCAGCGCAATCGAGTTTTTTGTACAGCCGCTACAGCGTATAATCAAGGGCAGCGAAAATAGATCTATCTTTCGGTGGTCTCGGTATAATGCTGTTTGAGCCGCGGCCCATGAAACTTTAACCACGGCCCGGTGGTGGCCTATCCTATATAGTTGTCAGAAGCACGATTATGGCTAACTTTTATCTTACATAAAATAAAAACCACTGAGGTTAGAGGGCTGCAATTTGGTATGTTTGATGACTGGAGGGTGGATGATTAACATACCAATTTGCAGCCCTGCAACCTCAGTAGTTTTAAGATCTGAGGGCGGACAGAATAAAGTGGGGACGGACAGACAAAGCCGGCACAATAGTTTTATCTTAAATAAAATAAAAAGTCAAAATCAATGGATCCAAAATTTCATTCCTCGTTCGAAAGCCGTGACCTCTTACCCTTTCTGACCTCTCTTCTGGTCTACGTAGCTTCTCCGTGCTATTCCTGTTTACCCTCGGCCAACCAATTATGACAGAGCTTCCCCACAATTAACTCGGCTCAACGGGGAATTACTTGTCAGGAGTACGTGAGAAATTATGGCAATGGATCCCAATTGAAACGGAGAGCCGTTTTATGCTCAGTGGCGCGCATGCAAAGACAGCTGTGTGTGTTTTATGCTCACATTCGTGTAGGTGCGAGT
>JANJGK010006920.1:32500-34165 GCA_039081455.1 Macrobrachium rosenbergii
AGTAACCATGTATTTCGAATAACAACGACCCGTATTATTGATCACCAGTGGATGTGGAATGTTGGTATATGACCTGTATGTGCCCTACGAATACTCTTGTCATGTACCAACTGTCTGTATTCACAAACGATCAGGAACACGGAAGTTTTTTATTTGGAGTATTAGTTTATGTGTATTTAAAAAGGAAGCAATAAGTCAATAGCTCCATTTCTAATGCATTTAAGGCAATAATCACAGAAAAACAACATTAAAGAAGTCAAGAGTTCAACAGCTTCAACTTTAAAGCATCACTAGATAACTCAGTGGCTATGACCTATTTCTAAGCAACAGCAAAAAAAAAAAAAAAAAATGTAACGCCAAAAAAAAAAAGACATCGCTATTCGTAAATGAAGTTCACCTCGATCCCAAAGCCTCTGTATCAAAGGACACTAACCCAAATTCTCGCTGATCTCCTAAAACCGATTTGGAAAAAAAAAAAAAAAAAAAAAAACGGGCGTAAGCCCCCGGAGCATTCTGAATTTTAACCGAGGTGTTAAATTCGGGGAAGTGAATATGCGGATTTGTCAGCCAGGTGCGCAGGGAGTAGGATTGGTTTTGGAGTCACTGAAAACGTCCTCTGCTTCAATAGTTTCTTCCGGATTTGCTCTGCTGGGGAATATGCGATATAATTCCAGAAACGTTTCTCATTCTGGACGGTATCATTCAATGAAAAGAAATATGCAATTTATTTTTTTCTGTTTTAATAAGTGCGTGGGATCTCTTCTTTCTGTATTTCCTTTTACCCTCCTCTTACTTCTTCCTAACTGAACTGAATATAGAAATAAGGCCAAAGACCAAGCGCTGGGACCTATGAGGTCAATCAGCGCTGGAAAAGAAATCGAGAGTAGGTAGGTTTGAAAGGTGTAACAGGAGGAAAACCTCGCAGTTGCACTATGAATCAATTGTTAGGAGAAGGTGGAAAGTCAGATGGAAGAAAGAGAATATGAAAGGAGGTACAGTAAAAGGGAAGAAAGGGGTTGCAGCTAGAGGCCGAAGGCACGCTGCAAAGAACCTTAAGTAATGCCTACAGTGTACCGCATGCGGTGCACTGACGGCACTACCACCCTACGGGGTACTTATTCCTAATGAACACGATACAATTCCCGAAACGTATCTTATTCTGTATGGTATCACTGAATGAAAAGAAATGTGCAGTTTCTTTTTTTCCTCTTTGAATTTCCCTTTACCCCCTCTTACTTCTTCCTAATGGACACGATATAGTTACCAAAACGTATCTTATTCTGTAAAGTATTATTGAAAAGAAAGTATGCAATTTATTTTTACTTTTTTAATACGTGAGGTCTCTTCTTTGCGTATTTCCCTTTATATCCTCTTACTTCTTCCCAGTGAACACCAGATTCTTTGGCAGCTTGACTTTCAAGTTTATGGCCCTGTGGGCTTGTCCCATATGAATAGGGTTCATCTTCTGAATAATAATATTAATAATATCAAGTATAATATCAAGTGTAATTTTTTTTATTATTCCAGAGGCTGACTATGAAATATTGCTACGACAATTGTATGGAATTATATTACCAGATTCTGTATAGTCCTACTATAAAGAAATATAAACAGCTGGTGTTATTAAATATAACAATTTCAACCATACACGAGGCTGACTATCAA
>JANJGK010006921.1:2500-15000 GCA_039081455.1 Macrobrachium rosenbergii
TTTCCTGACAGAGAATGCATCTGCTCAAACTCTGAGTTTTTCCAAAATAGATGGAGATTCTGACCAAACGCTGTATTATTCTCTCTCTCTCTCTCTCTCTCTCTCTCTCTCTCTCTCTCTCTCTCTCTCTCTGTCTCTCTCTCTCTCTCTCTCTCTCTCGTACTGAGGTTACGAAATTCTGAATCCCATAAAGAAATAAAAGTATGAGAATGACGTGAACATTCTGGGAACAGGTTCATCCAGATCCTTTGACCTTCTAATTATTTACTTCACTCTTTCATTTATTTATTTATTTTATTTATTCATTCATTCATTCATTTATTTGTTTATTTATTTATTATTTTTCACTGAAGGATTGTGTATCGTATCAGAGGATAACTGTTAATGTCTGTAATTCCCCTTTTGTGTCCCAATCTCCACGTCCTGTGATCTCCAAAACCTAGAATCCTTTGGTAAAATTGTGGCTCGCCTCAGAAGCAGATTTTTTCCGTCTCTACCCTGGGCAGTCAGTCAAAAGGCCAACACTAACGTTCAGTTATACCTGCACAGTTATGCCTGCACAGTCGGCCTGTGCAGGCAGAACTGAACCCACTAACGTTCAGTTTTGCCCTCACAGGCATAACTGCACAGGTATAACTGAACGTTAGTGGCGACCTTAAGAGGTTAAGCTCCCGCAACCTCGTATCTGACGAGAAGTGAGTCTAACTGCAGCCACATACTCTTACTGCTGGTGCCGTTGGCATCCAAGTTTTAACTTGAGAGAAAATTTGGTGGCTAATGATTCAACTCTGAGAGAAAGTGCCGGTGGCAGGGTTCTTCGCATAGTTTCGGAAATTACTTTCGTGATCTCAGTGGATTACTGACCTCTTGACACCAATCATATTTTTTTCCTTGGTCAACTAATGACATTTAAATCAAACGTGTAGCGACTTCCTCCCACTACGTCTTATACCTCTTTGAAAAGTGGTACTATATATCTATATCTATATATATATATATATATATATATATATATATATATTATATATATATATATATATATATATATATATATATATATTATATATATATATATATATATATAAATATATATATATATATATATATATATATATATATATATATATATATATATATATATATATATATATATATATATATATATATATATATATATATATATATGCACACACACACACACACACACACACACATATATATATATATATATATATATATATATATATATATATAATATATATATATATATATATATATATATATATATATATATATATATATATATATATATATATATATATGCACATATATATATATATATATATATATATATATATATATATATATATATATATATATATATATATATATATATACTGTATATATACAGTATGTGTGTGTGTTTATAGGGATGGAGAGAGAGAGAGAGAGAGAGAGAGAGAGAAGAGAGAGAGAGGAGAGAGAGAGTACAGGTTACAGGCGAGATTCGGATACAAAGTCTACTAAGAAATTAAGTGCACCTTGAACAAAACTGACAGGTCATGATTTTTCACCAGTGAGAGCGTTCACCCATCCATCGAAAGTCTTATAACGAAGCTTTACTCTCATCAACAGGTCATTAGTGACAGATTCTGAAACGGGAGGCGTTTCATGTTATTAGTGTTCACAGAACGTGTTACCAACATCAGGCTGTCCAGACTGAATTAAACCTTTAAATAGTTTTCGCTGGGGGATGAAATATTTTCCATTTTGTAATCGTTATGTTTAAGAAATCATTGTGTATATCTGGCATAAACTTTCCACATTTTCGACGTGTTCTATAGAACCATGGTATTAATTACAACCAAGCTTAGTAGGTGGTATCATTGGACATAGAGAAATCAAGTTTATTCAAAAGGGGGATGACGTCACCATCGAAGAGGAGATAATCAAGAGATAGCTAGGACAGTGTGCTGTCATTTAAATGGTGTTTTGTTCCCAAGTACTGTCAGAAAGAGAGAAAGTGTAATTGTGCCCTACCATAAATTTTCTCCTACTGTTTTTCACACTATAGCCTTTGTTAACAATATGCTTTTTGTGTTTTATGCTGCTTCCTTGTAAATCAACATATATCAATGATTTCTTAAACAAACTGGTCCGCTGGTATAGTGGTTAGTGTCTTGGTGTGCCACTCAGACGTCGAGGGTTCGCGTCTCCCCCAGGCCGATGAAAAATCACTAGCTCTGTATCATGATCAGTTACTGCTGCAGTGAGGGGTCTGTGGTGGGAGGCTGAAACCAACATTCTTTGAAAGCTTGAATTTCAAGTTAATGACCCCGGTGTGTTTGCTCCATGTGAATAGGTTTCATCTACCGATATAATAATAATAATAATAATAATAATAATAATAATAATAATAATAATAATAATAAAACCATGCAAAATCCTGTTCGCATCTCGTGAAGTATATGCATCGCTCAAGATACTGTTCATCCATCTATTTTGTTATTGTTTGATTTCACTTGAGTTTCCCTCCTCACTGACATTCACAGTCAAAAATAATCTATCCATGTCAATGAGAACGGTTCTTATTGAGAATAAAGCAGTGTTTCGCCCTGACAAACTGTATGTCATATCTATCTGACCGACGATTCTCTCATCTCCTCATAAAATTTCTCATTTGCACAATCTGCAGTCCTGAAATTTCTAGCCATAAGAGAAAAATTATATTATTACTAATAGTTATTCCAGTCCAATAGTCGGATATATTTTAATGTTCTCCATCACTGATGAAATAGATAAGAATGTTTTGTTTTTTTATTATTTTTGCATGCTTATGCCTAGCAAAGAATGATTAGTATTATAGAAGCCATGCACAGTTGTTTATGAATTAATCCTGCATTTATTATATCAAAACTTGTGTTAATAAGAGTAGTTTTAAAAAAGTGAAATTCCACCAAAAAAATATATTTCATACTCACAAAAAAAAATCCACTCTCCATATTAAGAGGAACAAGACAAGCATTTTGGCTGATATAATTTTTCGTTTGCTTCAAGAGAATGAAGTTGGATATTCCTTGTCTCGTATGTGACTCCTTCCTCTACTCTGAAGATCCACATCAGTGAAGACACTCTTTTGTTACAATTCATAAGAGCAGATGTCAATAAAATACAAATAAAAAATGCGTGGGAGTTTCTTCGGCGCAATCGAGTTTTCTGTACAGCGTATATTGCTGTATGAAACTCTCAGTCACGGCCCATGAGACTTTCAGCCACGGACTGTGTTTTTTGGCACCTATTGCGGTGCCATACGCACGATCATGGCTAACTTTCACCTTAAATAAAATAAAAATATACGAGGCTAGAGGGATGCAACTACTGTAGATATATTTGATGATTGGAGGGGTGGATGATCAACATACCAAATTGCAGCCCTTTAGCCTCAGTAAATTTTAAGATCTAAGGGCGGACAGAAAAGTGCGGACGGACAGACAAATAGCCATCTCAATAGTTTTCTTTAACAGAAAACTAATAATAAGGTTCTGGAGTGTGCCCACGCCGTCTGAGTGTGGACAGATTCGCAGTTTGGTCGATGGGTGAAGAGCCCATTGCTTCTTCACCCTCTGCACGGACCTCGTGGAAAAGAATTTCTTTACTTTCCTCAGATGGTGCATATCTTATCGATCAGCGTAGATAAACAGCGAAAAGACATTTCCCCAGTACGGCATTTTCTTTTTTTTCTCAATTCCCCTTTCCATCCAGACAAAAACCCAAATCGAAAATAGGTTTGCTGAAGAACCAATTGATGTATCGACAAATCTTGACAATCAGCCTCCTGCTCCCTCTGCGTCCGATGGATTTCCATTTGTGGACACTGGAGCAATTTCCGGCAGAGAAGGCATCTCTTAAAACAATGCGTTTCTGCGAGATGGATGGATGGAGAGTCTCATCAGACGCAATGTCTCTCTCTCTCTCTCTCTCTCTCTCTCTCTCTCTCTCTCTCTCTCTCTCTCGCTTGGTCGCTCGGTCACTCTGCTGCTGAGTTTATGAAAGTTTGAAACTCGAAAGAAATGGAAGTATGTAAATGACGTGAACATTCTCAGAACAGGATTCTGTCCATCTGTGTACTTGTATTATTTATTATGTGTTATTTTTTTTAATGGAGGAATATATATTGAAGGAAATTGGCAATGCACTCTTGTGCCCAATCCCCTCGTCATAGGATTTGCAGTACCACAAATCCTTTGGTAAACTTGTTACTAGATGCAGAAGCAAATTTTTCCATCTTTACCTTTATCAGCCAAAGAGGCAAGGATTCTGCAGGCTCCTAATTGAAGACAAAAAGTTCGCCCATACTACACCCGTGTGGTGTTCGTACATTCCTTAGTCACAGGACATATATATATATATATATATATATATAGTATATATATATATATTATATATATATATATATATATATATAGTATATATATTATATATATTATATATATATATATATAAAATCATCAATGAAGGGCAGAGGACACACAGATATACAAGCTGACTTGATTCCAACGTTTCGTAATTATCGAATTAATTACATCATCAGGGCTGTTAAAATAAGAAATAAAATTCTTTGTAAAATCATAAAAGCTAAAAATAAAGGCTAAAAATTATTCATACAAAAATTTCAGAAATGTACACAAACATTAAAATTAAAGAACCAAAATTTTAAAAATCAAATTATTCAGGATAATTTTTATGCCATTGATGTTACTTTCATCCCTAAGAACCCTTTCACCATTGATTCACTCTTTAAACCAAAGATCGGTTATCACCTTATATGTCATCTGGTATCATTTATAAATATACTTGCCCTGAATGTCAAACAGGGACCTATGTGGGATCCACCAGTAGACTCCTTAAGGTGCGTATCGATTCTCATCGTGGCGTAAGTTTCCGTAAAGGTAGCAGAATTTCAAACCCGGAACATTCCAATATCAGAAATCACTCAAAAATTTGTTAAAACACACATTGATAATAAAGACTTCTACATTTTAGGCCATACCACCAACCCTCAAGACCTTGTTATTCTGGAATCACTTTTCATCAAACAACTTGTTCCGTCGTTAAACACTCACACGTCCTCCTCCCCTCTATATTTATCCTGACTTGTGTTCTTTCTATTTATGTTTATGTTTAGTTTAAAGCTGTCACTCCTCTAGGTCGGTCCTTAATCTTTTGTTCTGTAACTCCTTTCACGGATAGTTTTCAATTTTAGCTTACTGTTATTCTGTTACCTTCATTTTAATGTAATGATTTTAAAAATTTTTGTTCTGTAATTTTAATGTTTGTGTACATTTCTGAAATTTTTGTATGAATAATTTTTAGCCTTTATTTTTAGATTTTATGATTTTACAAAGAATTTTATTTCTTATTTTAACAGCCCTGATGATGTAATTAATTCGATAATTACGAAACGTTGAATAAAGTCAGCTTGTATATCTGTGTGTCCTCTGCCCTTCATTGATGATTTTAAGTATGGATTGACTCCTGACTCCTCACACTAATATATATATATATATATATATATATATATATATATATATATATATATATATATATATATAATATATATATATATATAATATATATATATATATGTGTGTGTGTGTGTGTGTGTGTGTGTGTGTGTGTGTGTGTGTACGTCTATGTGTTTGTGTTAGTGTGTTTGTACCTTGAAAATCAAATACTCCATGGAAAGTCCATGTCAAGGAACATTCGCCGAAACGGGGTACCTTGGCTCTCCCGGCATTCTGCAGAGGGGCTTGAAAGGTCCCATCGGCCAAACCTGAGTCCCTGGGTTCCACAGCAAAGCCCGAGAAGAGGACCAGTTTGTAATACCAGGGCCTCCGTGCTCAGCTGGGAAGAGCCAGAGGAGGGCTCCTTGACTAAGCCGGGAACCCAATGCTCCCTCCAGAGTCCCCGGACAATAGCCTTTATCATCCATTTTGATTTACTCTAAATCGCGAAAAAGACAAAAGACCCAGCTCCTGCTCTATACATTTCTTCGGAATCAAAAGATGCTCTGTATCAGCTATTCCGACACCATTGTGGATCTCTTGAGCTTCGGGGACTTGTACTGGCTCCAACTCAAACACAGCTTCCCGGAGATGGCAAAAAGGCCGGCAATAGGATCAAGCGTTTCTAAGGACTTGCAGGAAGCAGGAGTTGAATCTTTTGTTGTTAAAATCTTAGTGTTATGCCGAATCACAGTTATTAGGGAGAGAGTGCTTGGACAGTAAGGAATGAGTAATTGCAATTCCTCCTACCTGATGTGAAGGAGTGGTCGCACCAACTTTAGAACCTCCGAAAAAGAAGTTTCTTTTTTTTCCTAATATAAAAGATAAACTTGAAGATTTTCAACATTTAATTATAAAATGGGAACACAGACATTTCCATGATGTGAATATGAAGTTTTTTCAGTATTATTTTCTTCTCTATGAGTTATTTTCACTTGCGATTTAGTAAGTTTAATAAAGAACATATAACCTAAAAATTATGTGAAAAACTTATGGGACTTTCTAAGAAAATTAAGAGATAAAGAGAGAGGCGACACACACACACGCACATACACACGCACAGAGAGAGAGAGAGAGAGAGAGAGAGAGAGAGAGAGCGAGAGAGAGAGAGTGTGTATTACCTTTGTTCTTATAACTTGAGTGATGGGTGGAATCCCGATCTATGAAGGCGTCTTTACCCCTTCTTCAATCCACTTCTGACAGTCCTTCACTGGAGGCCACTCTTATTTTTTCTACAATAAATCTTCCTTTTAAATCATCCACTTATATCTTGGGTCATCCATTTAAAGCACGCCATCCCTTCCCTGAAGTCCAAATTCTACGAAACACAGCCATAGTGTTCTCTCTTTAAT
Source organism: Macrobrachium rosenbergii (assembly GCA_039081455.1). Taxonomy (NCBI): domain Eukaryota; kingdom Metazoa; phylum Arthropoda; class Malacostraca; order Decapoda; family Palaemonidae; genus Macrobrachium; species Macrobrachium rosenbergii. Next base: position 9,417 of record JANJGK010006921.1, read on the forward strand.
TAGAATTCATCTGACCAGTAATCTTATTTGGTTGGTTGTTTTCTCTACAAGACAAAATCGAATGTAAACATCATTTCCTTTCATAAACACGCACTCCACACACACGTACATACAAATATGTATATATATATATATATATATATATATATATATATATAGTATATATATATATATATATATTATATATATATGTGTGTGTGTGTGTGTGTGTGTGTGTGTGTGTGTGTGTACGCACACACACACATGCATGTAAAAATCACCCGCTTTGACCATAATTTTAGTACATCAGGTTTTAGAGAAAAAAACTGTATATAGGTCTTGGAGGTAATTTTTATAATTCATGTCACTTTTCATTTAAAATTAATGTCATAACTACCCTAGATCTTAGAACTCCCCGTTAAACATCTAGCTGGGGTAAATTTCCACTCTGAAATTAAATTTTATCTGGAATATTTTACCAAAGATTCCTGTCCAAAAAAACTTTTTTATAATGTTTTTAAAAAGATTTTAGCACGTAACTTTTCTGATCCCATTGTGAAATTTAATGTTCCTAAATTGACTATGTACGCCACGAAACCATACACTCACTCGAGTTTCTTCGATCCAAAGTTAAACAAATCATCGAAAAAGAGTTTGGATTTCTAAAACCGAATCTAATGCCTATGAATCCACTAAAGATTGGCGGCTTTTTTAATTATAAGAACAAGCTACAGACCTTTATGAAGTCCAATATTATTTACAAACAAATTTGAATGCCCAAGATGTCTTGGTAGTTATGTTAGCTCATCGAAGAGAATGTTGCAGGTCCGTTATTACAGCCACTCAGGTTTGAACTACAGAACTGGCTCACGAATTATTAACCCCGAAATTTCTAGTATTAGAAATCATGTCGTTAAATGCAAGGTTAATATTGATAAAAAAACATTTTCCCGTAATTGGAACTGCGAAACAAACTGCCTGCTAAACGACCCTTGAGTCTTTGTTTATTATTATTATTATTATTTTATATATATATATATATAATATATATATATATATATACTATATATATATATATTATATATATATATATATATATATATATACTGTATATATATATAGAAATAATCAACACACAATTACGTGTGGGACAGAAATAATTTCTGGCTCACATCGGGATCGAACCCAGGCCTTTCAACTGCAAGGCAAGGACGCTGCCCTCTAGGCCATACAAGTCATAAAAGAAGTTGGAACCAGGATGCCACTGCACACCTGGGCAAGCTAACTGCTTGCATACCAGCGTGTTTTCCCCAGCTTCCCGATTCAGCAATGACCCAATTAACAGCTTTTCATTCGAATTATCCATTCTGAGTGAATAGGATAGGAATAATCAACACATAATCACGTGTGAAACAGAAATAAATTTCTGACTCACACCAGGATCGAACCCAGGTCTTTCTATTGAAAGGCAGGGCGCTGCCCAGGTAATTCCTTGTGTGCAGTGGCACTCAGGTTCCAACTTCTCTTATGACTTGTATGGTCTAGTGGGCAGCGGCCTTGCCCTTCAATTAAGAGGCCTGGGTTCGATCCTGATATGAGTCAGAAATTTATTTCTGTTCCACACGTGATTGCGTGTTGACTATTTCTGTCTTAATCACTCAGAAGGGATAATTCGAATGAAATGCTGTCAATTGGGTCATTGCTGAGTCGGGAATTTTGGGTAAACACGCTGGTATGCAAGCAGTTTGCTTGCCCAGGTAATTCCTTGTGTGCAGTGGCACTCGGCGGGTTCCAACTTCTTTTATGACTTGTATGGCTTAGTGGGCAGCGTTCTTGCCTTTCAATTGAAAGACCTGGGTTCGATCCTGATGTGAGTCAGAAATATATATATATATATATATATATATATATATATATATATATATATATATATATATATATATATATATATATATATATATATATATAAGACTGGAAATCACATGGACTGAAATTGCAGACAGGAGTAAGTCTACATATCTAGTATTTTCTTTATTGGTATAGGGACATGAATCATGGCATGGCAATGAAAGTCGATCCTTTTTTTCTTTTATGTGAAAAGATAAAACAGAAAGTAGATGTAAAATTTGTTTGTTTATTTATATCGGAGCAATGTGATAAGGTATCTTTTAAAAAAATCAGCAAAAAAAAAAAAAAAGTTAATCGCTTCGTGCAGTGGCTTAAGCTTTTTCGTCATCAACGACACTTAGAGGAATCAAGTAGCTTCCTTTGCTGGCGTTACTTGAAATGAAAATGACTTCCATTTTCTTGTCATCAGGTCCCCAGCCAGGTCACTAATGCTGAGAAGAGCTCAAGTCTTCCCTAGTGTAATATACTGTGTCAATTGACTATGTCAGTTTATTATATCCTCATCTTGCAAAGAAATTAATGTATTTTTCATTGTCACATGTAAAAAATGCAGCCTTTAGCCGTGAACTTGCAATGGCCTTAAGCACCTTGTCCCCGTATGTTAATTTCCAGTTTATGACCAAAAACCCTTTAACAATAGGCAGACTTTCCAGATTAAGACACCCTTCCGAAGTTATGCGTTCTTTCGTTGTCCAAAAATACACTTCTGCAAAATGATGGAATTCCTCAGATTGATGTAAACCAGATGTTATGTACAATAGTTTCAAAACACTCTGTCAAACTACCGATTGCTTGTCGCTCCTTCTAGAATCTCTTGACACCAAGAAACCATCGTCTTCATTAAACAACCGAACTACATCCACATCATAACACGCTGCCTAACTGCCTATTAGTCGATTCTTCCTTCTGAGACTGCACGCCGTCTCTTTTTTTTTTTTCCCTTTTTTTTTTTTTTTATTCTGTGGATCGTGTGATTTTGTCAGTGGAAATGAGTGTTTTTATCTTTATTCTCTTCCGAATTTCAGGCTTCTCTTCCTTTGGAAAGTTCGTTAATCTCTTTAAGTAAGGTGACTTGGACGGGAAATACTGTTGGTTGGGAGGTCTCGGTCTTTGACTCGGATATTATTTGCAAATGATTTGAGTTTACGATAATAATAATAATAATAATAATAATAATAATAATAATAATAATAATAATAATAATGGCAAAAGCGTTGTTTCCGTTGTCCCTCTAGAGTCTTCGGATGAACACTTTCTTCCTAATAGTGATTCATTCTTCGACATTTATGGATCTAAGCACCTTGTTATTTGACTTTCAGTAAAATTCTGGCTTTAAAATTCATGCAAGAATTCTGCAATGAAAATATTTCCTCTCAAAATATAAAGATGGCTTAATTGGTGTAATCAATCTTCATGGAAATTATATTACGGTAATTATGAACCGAAAAAGCTTATCGTAAGTTTTTTTCTAACGGTAAAAGATTTTTACTTAAACCGAATTACCCAAGTTTTTGCAAATTTCTTTGATGATTTTTCCTTTCTTTACTGTTTACCTTTTCGTTGAAAAATTAATCCGTTTCCTATTTCCAGTTATTTTGCTTTTTCCCTTTTTCTTTAGTTAGGAGTAAAAATTTTTTTATTCAGTTGTAGATTCAACTCTTTTTCAAGACTGGGTGTAAAGTACGTTTTAGCAAGAAAATGAATTCAAATGTGTCCTACTAGTAAAACTATCATTGGTTTGCTGCCACAAGTACAACTCCTAAAGATGACAGCAGTAATGACAGTATAAGAAAGTTCAGAGTATACACTGCAAGTGATACATTATTTGTTTTCTAGGGTAAACTCTTTTGTCAACGCCTACAATCAAGGGTAGTTTTCAAAGAGAATTATCTAAAGGCAGTTTATAAAAAAAAAAAACGATTACTCTTCCGTCATACATTACGCAGTATAATTTTAGGAGACTATTTTTGATGGCCAAATGAGATATACCTGGGGTCTGTTTCCTCTTCCGTCGCTGTCACTGTTTCCTCTGGCGACAATTTCTTCGCTGTGGCAGCCTCGACGGTGTTCGTTCACCGCTGGCTAAGGACGAGTCTGGTGTTGTTCGTTTCCTTTGGGGGCCTGTGAACGTGAATGACATGACTTTAGATGGTGTGTTGAGGAAACGTAGCTTTATCTTGTCTGATGTGCCATGTCAGGGGCACATTTTTCATTCCAGCTCTCCATGCGTGACATCACTGTTGGTTAGACTATATCATACATAAGCGGCAAATAATACCACAGATATTTGCGATTAATCTGTGACTGACTCAAGCCAGAAATGGAGTGACTTCAGCCTTAAGAAAAATGTGGAAACGGGCTGGTGGGCTCTTACTGGTGATAATAATACTAGTACAAATAATATACTGTTGTTGCTAGAGCAGAAGGTTACTCTAGACTTACTTCTGCCATGCAGACGACAGTCACTTTTTCGGTTGTGGTCTATCACCATCTGATCTTTCAAATCTTTTCCTCTGACGCATGAAAGGTTTTTTCTAACTCAACCCCTACCCCCTTTCCCCTTCCCCATCCCCATCTCCTTCCTCCTTCCCTTTGTAACTTATGTGGTAATCGCTTGACCGATCTTGACAAAATCTGGCACTGGCCATCATTTGATCTTACTTAGGTAATAGGGTTTCAAATCCGGACCCCCTTCCCCCTTACCTTTGTAATTTTATGGTAAATAGACTCTACGTGTTCAACCTACCTTATTTCATGTACTCGATACCAAAGAAATATATTATTGAAAATGCTTTTCTTTCCTGTAATTAATAATTCTGTGTCAATGTTTGTGTTTTGGTTTAGTGGGGATGTGTATAGGTTTAGTGAGGGGCAAATGGGACAGTCTTCAATGTAATATCTGGATAAAATGAACAGTCACCACAGTAATACCTGGATAAAAGGAAAAGTCACCACATTAATACCTGGATAAAATGGACAGTCACCGCAGTAATTCTTGGATAAATGGGGCAGTCACCACAGTAATACACAGATAAAAGGGACAGACAGAACAGTAATGCCTGGATAAATCAAACAGCCAGCACAGTAATAGCTGGATAAATAGGGACAGTCACTACAGTAATTCCTGGATAAAAGGCATAGTCAGCATAAGGAGGCCCACGAAAATTCGTCTGAATATCCAGAGTTTTCCCGATCAGCACCGGCTTGGTCAGCTAGTACATATATATATATATATATATATATATATATATATATATATATATATATATATATATATATATATATGCTTAAAAAATCACAGTAGATGCACGTGACTTCAGTGTATAAGCGAATCCCACAGGAAAAAGGACAGGCAGAAGTTCAGTAGTACCAAGCGCTTTCACGTTTATTGACGCATCGTCGGGGTACGAATGCGTCAATAAACGTGAAAGTGCTTGGTACTACTGAACTTCTGCCTGTCTTTTTCCTGCGGGATTCGCTTATATGTATATATATATATATATATATATATATATATATATATATATATATATATATATATATATATATATATATATATATATATATATATATATAGTGCGTGTGTTTGTATGTGGTTATGGATTTCCTGGATAATCTCCCTACTTACAATAGAAACTTTTTATGAAACTAAATACATAAGAAGTAAATTACACATATTCTAAAATCTGAAACTAAA
>JANJGK010006921.1:22500-25000 GCA_039081455.1 Macrobrachium rosenbergii
AACTGACTATTGTTTTTAATTGCCTGATTACGACAGCCATATTGATTCCAAAACTCTAGGTAGTATGTTAACTAAAACTCTGATTAGAGATGAATCAATTGTTCTTCAAATTTCATCGGTAGATCGCAGAATATTTCAGAATGGTGTGTTTTCGAAAGTTAAAAGGCCCAAAGCTTCTTGAGAGGCCCAAGGAGGCCTTTCAGACCCTCCAGACAAGAAAGAAAATACGAAAACGGCGCTGCAGTCAGGAGAGCTTTTGTTTGGTTCTGATGTCCTTTTCTCAACACTTCTTCCACCCCAGATGAGCCTTGGGACTTTCTCCTTTGTCATACCTCACAGGAATAGGAATATCGGAATTCTTTGTGAAAAGAAAACGAAAGCTATCGATAAGTTCAGATTGTGCCAAAACTTTTGTCAAAAAGAATTTTCCGTTGCTTTAGACCAACGAAGTCGTCCTGTATCCAGTCATACTTAAGAAAGTCAAATTCTGTAGGAATCATTTCCGGGGATTGACATTAAATCGCAAGAGAGAGAGAGAGAGAGAGAGAGAGAGAGAGAGAGAGAGAGAGAGAGAGAGAGAGAGAGAGAGATTTAACATGTACCCGAAGCAGGATTCAGATACAAAGTAAACTTAGATATCAATAGCAGCGTGCCAAAGACTGAAAGGTAATTGATTTTCTACTTGTAATGATCATCCACTCGTTCTTCGAAAGCCTTGTCATGGCGCTCTGCTCTCAGTAACAGGTCGTTTGGGAGACAGTTCGTATCATCAGAGTATTCGCAGAGCTTCTTGACGCCAGGCTGTCCAAATTGAATTAACCCTTCTGATAGTTTTTCGGCTTTGTAATCTGTATGTTTAGGGTATTGGTTAATTGACTGTGCATTTCTATTAATCACAAGACATAAAATACGGACATCGTTAACAAAAAGTGTAGTGGGAACAACCATAGTAGCAACTTTTGTAGGAAGTCACAAACACACACACACACTCTCTCTCTCTCTCTCTCTCTCTCTCTCTCTCTCTCTCTCTCTCTCTCTCTCTTAATGTGCTTAGGAGAAAGAGAAAACTCCAAATCCCTCTCGGGGGCAATGAGCCGCTTGCAAGCAGAGACGGACGTGACTCCGATGCAGAGAGCAGTGCTGAACTCCCAAGCTGACGAAGAGTTAGGTCTTTTAAACCTTTCCAAAGGAGGTTGATGCTGGTTTTTTTTTTTTTTTTTTTTATCCACAATAACCATTCAAAAGGTTTACGAGCTTATTACCCCATCTGGGCTGAAAGTTCAGGTTAGCTTTCTAGTGAAAGTATGTGTGAATTTATGTATGCCATAAACTTTTCATACTTTAGACTTCTACGGATCCATGATATCAGAGTCAACCAAATGTCTCACAATGTTTTCTTGGGTGTAACAAATTCAAATTTGATCGAGATGGGCGCGCGGTGAGAAGCACGCCTCTATCTAAGAATTGATAATTACGAATTGCGAGAATTGGGGCTGGATTATTTAATGTCTTTCTCTAGAACGAAAGCACCAGGGATTTTCTGAAAGCTTCTTAAAGTACAGTGGTTTCATGCTTGTTGAAACTATGGCCAAGGGAACCAAGGTAGGACCTCAGTAAGTTTCCAGACTTTCATTTAAGGACATCAGTAAAAAATCTATACCAAAGGCACCAAAGTGAGCATTATGGCCCATGGTCCCTTTGCTGTTTACCTTTCAGAAACAATTATCAGACTCTCCACGTTTCCTTCTGTTTTTGACAGCATCACCTTCAGTGGCTATAATGGTCCATTTCATGATCACTGGATTTCTATTATTGTTATGAAATCCAGCACAAAGTAAGTAATACATCAGTAAAACGAGATTTTAATGCACAGCTGATACAAATCACATCCCTAATATTACACAAATGTACTCCTCCTAGTTTTAAACTTCAGTAAGTAATATCTACATATTTATGAGCTAGTATGAAACAGCACAATACAAAATACAAACCCAGGAATGAAACTTATACATAACACTGCGACTGCTCTGCAAAATGTCATTAATTACATGACAGCATTAAGCTCATCCCCCCCCCCCACGCCTCTCTCTCTCTCTCTCTCTCTCTCTCTCTCTCTCTCTCTCTCTCTCTCTCTCTCTCTCTCTGTTACTGATATTTTCTTTTGCAGGAATCACAGTTCTTAGCAAGTCCCTATTTTTCTCCCAAAAGCAGAATGACCATGAGGTCCCTGAACGAACCCACTGTGCCCCACTGCTAGAGTGAATAAGCGGACCTGAAGTGAGAAAATTGGAGCCAGACAGGGGGACTGGATAGAGCTAAAGAAAGAGAGTGATGCAGTGGGGGGTACAATGAACGCTTCAATAGATAATAAGAAAACCAAAGAAATAAATAACACAGCCTAGGGCTAGCAACTTCATCCCAAGGAGACTTAATCTATGAAACGTTTTTCGTTTCGTCTAAAATCCCAGCCCTTCAGAACTTGAGAGCATTGTGATTCCGT
>JANJGK010006921.1:30000-34165 GCA_039081455.1 Macrobrachium rosenbergii
ATCGCACTGCATCTGTAAATACTCCTGTCATTTTCTTTTGTAAAGACCAATTGAATATGAAAAGTAATTTACTCTAGCGTTATAATTAAAGTGAAATATATTAATTAGAGTTCCATTATAAATGGCGTAACGGAAATAGCAAAATGCAAATTTACATCTCCACTTTTGACAGTTCTTTTCATGATGCGTATCGAACGCTCCCGGTACATTTAGAAAAATGTAAAAAAAATTATCAATAAAATATTTTTTGACTGGCTTCCCTAATTTCAAGAGGTGTTCTTTGTATCCCGATGGAAGTCATTCATAGTCTTTCAGCTACAGAATAGTTGCTATGAATCAGGAATAAAATGATCAGTCTCTGGGTTTCATCAGTTGCTTACAGTCGGTTATGCAATGACACCCCTAGAGGTAGATTCCAGTGACCAGTTTACATCGCATCATTATTAGTTCTAAAGGAGTTTCTTCTAAGATAAACATGAAAGGATACACACACACACACACACACACACACACACACACACACATATATATATATATATATATATATATATATATATATATATATATATATATATATATATATATAACAAGTTATAAAAGATGATTAGTTTTTATAAGGTTCATTGGAAAAAAGTAATAAATATTATAGTGGACATACAAACAGACAGACAGAAAGAGAGACTATGGAGAAAGACTAACAGACAGAAGAACAGAGGGAAGTGAGACTCTTTCCTCTTCCCTTTCTTCTTCCCAGTGGCCAAGGGACAGAGTTTCATCCAAATTATTCCGCTCGATCAGTGTGATGGAAATCAGACACTCAAAAACGTGCGATGATGATGATTAGCGGCCCCCGCGTCTCATCTGATATGCTCCTGGGATCGAACCGGATATGTGAGGTCAAAACAGATTTCCTACGACAAGTATAGAAAGTGTCACGACCGATGCGCATTCATTTCACCTACAATCATGCCTATTGCAAAAACTGGGACATTCCTCAGTTATTATCTTGTAATTAAAAATCATATGACCCGAGGAATACTCAAAGCGTTGAAAAGTGCCCCAGGAGACGTGAGAGAATTATCTGAGCATTCCTTTCCCAAGGGGAAACGAGAGGAGAGAGGAAGGAATTGTTTCCGGAAATATATGACGGGTGATAAGGGATCCCACGAAGAATGATATTTTTAAAAAATTTAATACTATCGCCATACTTCTCTTAAGGAAATATGGCAATCTTATTAATCAGGTCGTGCCTACCACGCTAAGGTACAAAATACATGTAGGAATGACCATGAGGTGTCACTGATAGCAAATAGCATTATATATTTTTACAGTTATTATTGAGATAACTAATATTCATAATGGATCCAACTCTTATAAGAAAAAAAAAAGATAAAAAGTCCTGGGCCTGTTCAGAATGTTTTGTGGGAAAAGGAAAGATTGAAACGAAAAACATAGATATATTTTTATTTTAGATGAATAAAAAATGAATGAATAAATGGATGAGTAACTAAAAGGAAACTGACTATTGTGTCTGAATGAGGGAATCTGTTGTTTAAAGAGAAAAGGATGATAATTGTGCGCCATTTTTTCTCGGAACTCTCTTCTGGGTCACAACTTGAACACTATCACCTTACTTCTTATGGTGGGGTGGGGGGACGTGTGGATATTTTCTCTTTATATGATGAATAAAGTTTTTGAGAGCATTAATTGACATTATTCTTCAGGAATCTGAAATGTTTGGCAAGAATGGTAAATATGTTACCAGCAGTCAAGAATTAATTGGAAGAGGAAAGTTACTTCAGCTGAACACCTTTGTCGCAGTTCAGGATTGTTCTTCAAACAATTCAATTTCAGGAAAACGAGAGGAATTTTTAATAACAAAGAGAAAATGTTTGCCTTGGGAATTTGACAGACGTTATGATAATGGTAAAAAAAATAATAAATTATTTCCTTTCATAATCGTATGAAAGCAGTCTTTGGAGGGATTTTTCCTAGATAGTGACCCCAAGGGTTTTCGGGGGTCGTTATCTAGGACTAATATTTCTTGGGGTCATTATCTTTATGATATTTACAGTCTTTTGTTTATGTTTTTACGGTGATCCGCAACGGGCTTGTACTAAACACACCTCAGAGGTAGATAGCATACCGGGTTAAAACCCTTGGGGATCCTATCTAGGAAAGGGATCTTTCCTAGATAGGTGATCCGCAACGTAAAACATAAACAAAAGACTGTAAATATCATAAAGATAATGACCCCAAAGAAATATTAGTCCTAGATAACGTCCCCCGAAAACCCTTGGGGTTACTATCTAGGAAAGGTCCCTCTAAAGGCTGCTTTCATACGATTATGAAAGAAAATAATTTATTATTTTTTTTACCATTATCATAACGTCGAGTTTACATACTATGATTACATCATCTTCAAAACCATGACAACGTTTTCGATATCATTCCCATCATTATTTAGGCTCCCTAAATCTTCCTCTGCGTGACGCCACCACATCCTGACTGTTTGCCAGTCACGAGCATCAGACCCAGCAGAAGGAAGGCTCCCTCGCTCCATTAGTCGCCTCATCCATTACTCGGCTTTCGACTTTCCTGGGAGGGAAACAAGACACAAGGCAGCCATACTTAATAGGAAGACGCGAGAGCTTTTGAGGTTTGTCATTCCTCTTCATTCCTCTTCATTCTTCTCTAATGACACTACAAACGACGGCCATCTATATTTGGCCATTGAAACTTAAGTACTCAGGATCTGATAATCACGGAAGTATGGAACTGTCTCTATTCCTCACAATCATTTTCTAAGCAAAAATAAAAACTTGTGGCATAGCCTAACCTGATTTAACCCAGTGGCACTTGCATGCTTGTTTTCATACCTGTTGCTAACGTTTCAATTTTCTGAAGAGGATAAAATCCATTTACCATATGACACCTTTGCGCTCGAAACCTTATGCAGTTCACGAAATAATTACTCTACAATAATTCGAAGTTAGGTCCTGTAATAAATATGCGACAGAGAGAAGGGAATGGATAAGCAGAAGTTATTTTTTCTTTCTGCCCTCGCGAAAGGTCTTTGGAAGCTTAATGTTCAGTTTAATAATGGTTTCATGAAAATGCAATTTATTTTGGGCTCCGACGATTTCTTTTTCTATCAACAGCTCGTCTGTCGGAGTTTTTTTTTTTTTTTTTTTTTTTATTCTACGAACGGTAGAGAATTAAAAACTCTCCAAGAGACAGATACGTGACTTTGTCTCTGAATCTAGGCTAATTATTACTTAAACGTTTGAAAAATTCTTAAGAATGTCTAAGCTATGTCTCATATGGCCCTTATGCCTTAATTGGAAGAGCAAGTTCCACCTCTTAAGAGGCATAAGGAGGCCTTTCAGATTCTTTAGACAAAGAAAGAAAATACGGGAACGGTGCTGCAGTCAGGAGAGCTTTTGTTTGGTTCTGATGTCCTTTTCTCAACACTTCTTCCACCCCAGTTGGGCCATCCGACAGAGAGAAAACCTCCCAGGATAGTGATCCATATCCTGACGGACGGTTCACTCCTAATTCTGAGGAGGAGCTGTTCAAAGTAGAAGCATGGTTAATTCACCCAGCTTGTTAGAAGCAATCCTAACCGGGCCTATGATGTGTTCTAATGCCTGCTTTTATTTTGAACAATTTTGGTGTTATAAACACAAGCAAATAACAGGACACGAGAATTCTACAGACAATCAAGGATTCTAGTACCCACGTAGCAAAGACAAAGTTGCTTTACAATCTAATAATTTTAAATATTGCATAAATGACAGTGTCCTTCTTTAATTACGGTTTTTTTCCTTCCCTGGACATTTCGTAAATATGGGTGTACACACGCACACACGCACACACACACACACACACACACACACACACACACACACACACACACACACACACACATATATATATATATATATATATATATATATATATATATATATATATATATATATATATATATATATATATATATATACCTGACTAAATTAAAGTGAACCATATTTCTTCAAGCTAAATAAATAAACCTTCTCTCAACATACTGTGATCTATAAGTAGATGAGATAAAACACATGAACAAACCATGAAGACATTTAGCAGTAAAAAAACGCGCCACTTAAAAAACCTTCAGGGAAAA
>JANJGK010006923.1:0-5000 GCA_039081455.1 Macrobrachium rosenbergii
GAAATGAGAGAGAGAGAGAGAGAGAGAGAGAGAGAGAGAGAGAGAGAGAGAGAGAGAGAGAGAGAGAGAGAGAGAGAGAGAGAGAGAGAGAAATAGGAATTACTGTGCGTAGGCATGGCTTGATCTATACGCCCCACAACACCTGGTCGAAAGCAGTCCATTTCGGCTGTATGAAAGTCTATGCTGTTGCCCAAAACTATTGTCCAATAAAAGAAATATAATGACCTGTCATTCCTTTTAGACTTTGACGGCGTATTTTTGAAAGCTAGCGACATATATCTTCGAAACAACGGGGCATTTTGATGAAGCGACGAGCAACCTGTTTGCAATATTGCACCAGCGAAGAAGGCAGTGTACAGTTCAGTTTCCTCTGCGGGGTAATTCTCGATGCACCAGTTGCGTTCATTTTCGAAAGCGTTTGGAAAAAAAAGTATCTGCTATTTAACGTCGGTCAAACATCGCATCTGGCACGCGGAGGAAAGTGAAAAATGGGAATAAAATGCTTTTTTGCCGCATTGAGTGAATCACTGGGTGGGCGAAGTTGTGACAGGCAAGCGTGTTCGTGGTGGGTTTGTTTGTTTATCGAATCAGCTGTTTTTGATTGCCGTTTCTGTAAGTGGACTTGGAATTTCGTTTTGGGCAATTTGCATGCCTCTTTATCTAATTTTGGAAGATATTGAAGGCATTCTGTGAATCATTGATTTATAATCGTTTTGCTTTGCAAGAATTTTCCAATTCAGTCCCTCTGAAACGGAGACATATACAGTATATATTTTTATAATTTCGTTTTGGGCAATTTGCATACCTCTTTATCTTAATCTGGAAGATATTGAAAGCATTCTGTGAGTTAGTGGTTTATAATTGTTTTGCTTTTCAAGAATTTTCCAATTCCGTCCCTCTGAAAGGGAGACATATTTTATAATTTCGTTTTGGCCAATTTACATACCCGTTTATCTTAATTTGGAAGATATTGAAAGCATTCTGTGAGTTAGTGATTTATAATTGTTTTGCTTTTCAAGAATTTTCCAATTCCGTCCCTCTGAAAGGGAGACGTATTTTATAATTTCGTTTTGGACAATTTGCATACCCGTTTATCTTACCTTGGTAGATATTGAAGACATTCTGTGAGTTAGTGATTTATAATTGTTTTGCTTTTCAAGAATTTTCCAATTCCGTCCCTCTGAAAGGGAGACATATTTTATAATTTCGTTTTGGACAGTTTGCATACCCGTTTATCTTACCTTGGTAGATATTGAAGACATTCTGTAAGTTAATGATTTATAATTATCTTTTGCTTTCCAAGAATCTTCCAGTTCCGTCCCTCTGAAACAGAAACATATATATTTTTATAATTTCGTTTTGGGCAATTTGCATACCCGTTCATCTTACCTTGGTAGATACTGAAGACAGTGTGTGAGTTAATGATTTATAATTACCTTTTGCTTTCCAAGAATCTTCCAGTTCAGTCCCTCTGAAACGAAAGCATATATTTTTATTGTCTTCTTTTCAAATAGACTTATAATTTCGGTTCGGGCAATTTGCTTACTTGTTGATCTTAATTTGGTAGATATTGATGGCATTGTGTGAGTTAATGATTTGTAATTAACTTTTGCTTTCCAAGAATCCTCAAGGTCAGTCTTTTTCAACGAAAGCATGTATTTTTATTGGCTTTTTTGTAAGTTTTTTTAGAATTTAATTTTGTTTGATTTTTACACATGTTCATTTTAACGTCGAAGCTTAAACGGAGGTACCGGAGGTATTCTGAGCACTAACTATTCATAAATCTCTTTGCTTTCCAAGAATATTCAAGTCCCAAAAAAATGAAAGCACATATTCTTATTGTCTTTTCTGGAAATGGGTTTAGAATTTCGTTTAGGGCAATCCAGATGCTGAAGGCATTCTGTGAGTGAACGATTTATAATTCTGGGTTGCTTTCCAGAAAAATCTTTGGCCTCGTTGCTTGAAGTTCAGTCCCCCCGAAAAGAAAGATACCACTTTAGGGGGGAATCAGAGGGTCGGGGAATGGGGAACGAAGAGGACGAGGGGAGTGGTTAATTTAGATACTGAATGAATACTGTGTGTTAAAGATTCATAATTCTGGTTACAGAATCTTTGGCCTCGTTGCTTAAAGTTCAATCCCTCTGAAATGAAAGATACCACGTTAAGGGGTCGTCAGGCGGTCGGGGGAGGGAAGAGGTGGGGAGGGGTGGGGTGAGTGGCTAATTTAGACACAGGAAATTCTGTGCGTTACCAATTTGTAATTCTGGTTTGCTTTCCAAAAAAAAAATCTTTGGCCTCGTTGCTTAAAGGTTCAATCCCTCTGAAACGAAAGATACCACGTTAAGGGAGAATCAGAGGGCCAGGGGAAGATGGGGGAGGAGGGGTGAGGGGGATACTGGTGCCTCTGACGTTGATGGAGTGAGGTCTCCTCGAACGCTCGGATGTTAGGAACAGCTTTTAGGGGAACAAATGGCGATCATTGAGCTCCGGGTCGACGATACAACCGCCGCTGTCACGTCGGAATTAACGACGATTCGGCCGTGAGGAATTCCGAGTAGAGAGAGAGAGAGAGAGAGAGAGAGAGAACATTTATATGGTCTATTTTACAGAAAGACAGAGCATTTCAAGGGTTAAGAAATGAAGTACCAGCAACAAGAATATTTTTAAAGGGGGATTTCGGGAAGACAAGTGGATTAGGATCGAGACCCTTTTCTGCGGAGTTTAAAGGGGAAAGGAAATGTATGGGAGCAAGGGAGGATTCAAACACCCTTTTAAAGGTTTTGAGTGGAATGATTTTGAAGGGGGATTCAGTCCCTACTGAACAAGATTCCAAGAGGAAAGCTGTTACTGGAATATGGCAAGAGGAATGTTTCCCTCTTTGCAGGAGCTGGTAAGGTGATAAAGATAATGAAAGATGGTGAATGTTCCTACTTTTAGGAACATTTGGAATAAAGGTATTCCATCCATCTTTTCAGGAGCCATAAAATCTGATTTTTAGGTACAGTTAAGATTAAGGGACTGTATAACTTTTTAAGGAGCAGTAAAATCCTACTTTTAGGACCATTTGGAATAAAGGTAATCGATCCATCTTTACAGAAGGTATAAAATCTGATTTTTTGGACCATTTAAAATTAAGGGATACCGTCCCTTAATTTTAAATGTACCTAAAAGTAAAATCTATAAAATCTGTAAAAGTTATAAAATCCTACTTTTAGGAAAATTCAAAACGAGGGAAAAAAGGAAAATAATGAAAAGAATCTCACCTCCTTTTCATAGAGGTTTCAGAACGAGTGACATTGCGGATTTCTACTTCTTAAAGGATAGACTGAAGCCTGGAAGTGAAAGGGGGATTTCTGCCTCTTAAGGGATAGACTGAAGCCTGGAAGTGAAAGGGGGATTTCTGCCTCTTAGGGGATAGACTGAAGCCTGGAAGTGAAAGGGGATTTCTGCCTCTTAAGGGATAGACTGAAGCCTGGAAGTGAAAGGGGGATTTCTGCCTCTGAGAGGATAGACTGAAGCCTGGAAGTGAAAGGGGATTTCTGCCTCTTAAGGGATAGACTGAAGCCTGAAAGTGAAAGGGGGATTTCTGCCTCTTAGAGGATAGACTGAAGCCTGGAAGTGAAAGGGGGATTTCTGCCTCTTAAGGGATAGACTGAAGCCTGGAAGTGAAAGGGGATTTCTGCCTCTTAAGGGATAGACTGAAGCCTGGAAGTGAAAGGGGATTTCTGCCTCTTAAGGGATAGACTGAAGCCTGAAAGTGAAAGGAGAATTTCTGCCTCTTAGAGGATAGACTGAAGCCTGGAAGTGAAAGGGGGATTTCTGCCTCTTAAGAGATAGACTTAAGCCTGGAAGTGAAAGAGGGATTTCTGCCTCTTAAAGGATAGACTGAAGCCTGGAAGGGAGAGGGGGATTTCTGCCTCTCAGAGTATAGACTGAAGCCTGGAAGCGAAAGGGGTATTTCTGCCTCTTAAAGGATAGACTGAAGCCTGGAAGTGAGAGTGGGATTTCTCCCTCTTAAAGGATAAACTGAAGCCTGGAAGTGAGAGTGGGATTTCGCCTCTTAACGGATAGGCTGAAGCCTGGAAGTGAAAGAGGGATTTCTGCCTCTTGAAGGATAGACTGAAGTCTGGAAGTGAGAGGGGGATATCTGCCTCTCAGAATATAGACTGAAGCCTGGAAGTGAAAGAGGGATTTCTGCTTCTCAGAGTATAGACTGAAGCCTGGAAGTGAAGGGTATTTCTGCCTCTTAAAGGATAGCCTGAAGCCTGGAAGTGAAAGGGGCATTTCTGCCTCTTAAAAGATAGACTGAAGCCTGGAAGTGAAAGGGGGGATTATTAGACTCATGAATGGACGAAAATACTTTTTAAAAGAATCCCTTTGAGGAGGTTTTTAAAACGTCCGAGCGGCTTAATACCGAGAATACCAGGAATTGGAGGACGAACTGTAGACATCCCTTTGTATCTAGACTAAGCAAATGTTTGTACAGTGAATCAACTCGAAGGTAAGGTAAATGGGGAAGCCTAAAGAAAAAAAAAACAAATAAATAGAGAGTGTATTTGTTTGACGGAAGACCCTACTAACTGGAGTGGGCGTGAGGTATTGCGGTTTATTCTTGGAGCCGGCATGAGGTATTGCAATCTATTCTTGGAGTGGGCGTGAGGTGTTGCAGTTTCTTGTTGATGTGGGCGTGAAGTATTGCGGTTTATTCAATGACGCCTGAGGTTTATTGCCGAAATGACGAAATTGCTCCTTTCGTTCCTTTTAGTGCACCTCCATTCATATCATATTTCTTCCATCTTGCCATCCACCCTCTCCTAACATTATTTCAGAGTGCAGCTGCGAGGTTTCCCTCCTGTTACAACTTTGTAACCTTTTACTCTCTATTTCCCGTCCAGCGCTGAATGACCTCATAGGTTCCAGTGTTTGGCATTTGACCTAAAGTCTATATTCCATTCCGATAACATGTAGTGCGAGAGACTGTTTTTAATGTTTGTTTCTCG
>JANJGK010006923.1:10000-20000 GCA_039081455.1 Macrobrachium rosenbergii
TAGAGGGCTGCAAATTTGAATGTTGATCATCCACCCTCCAGTCATCAAATATACCAAATTGCAGCCTTGTAGCCTCAGTAGTTTTTATTTTATTCAAGGTTAAATTTAGCCATAATCTCCCTTCTGGCAACGATATAGGATTGGCCACCACCGAGCCGTGGTTAAAGTTTCATGGGCCGCGGCTCGTACAGCGTTATACCGAGACCACCGAAAGATAGATCTGTTTTCGGTGGCCTTGATTATGCAAGGTACAGAAAACTCGATTGCGCAGAAGAAACTTCAGCACATTATTTACTTGTTTCCTATTTGACCGAACTGAGTGTCCCATATGCAGCAAATTAACTGGTGAATTAATAATCTATATATTGTTTTGTTTTGCTTTCGGCACATATTTTAATCTTTGAATATTCAAATCATTAATGTTTAATCATCTAATTTTTTTTCTCTACCTGATTTAACCGTATTTGACCGAACTAAAAACGTCCCGAATATCGCATGGAGCCAATTAACAGGTGAATTGATGGTCCAAATATTATTTTGCTGTCGGTGTACCTTTTAATCTTTAAATATTAAATATCATAATATCCGTAAAGTTTTTTTTAATATATCTGCATTCTTGGGTACCCGTAATGAAGGTTCTATGTAACCCGTTTTGAAATATCGATTTTTCTTTGAGGGGAGTATGACATTGATAGAGTGTTGGGCAACTCGAAGGGTCGGGAATATAGGAATAGCTTTTAATTCCTATATTGTATATATATATATATATATATATATATATATATATATATATATATATATATACAGTACATATATATATATATATATATATATATATATATATATATATATATATATATATATATATATATATATATATATATATATATATATATATATATAACTCTCACGTAGACTTGGCTACTCTCTCGCAAACGCTGTGTCTAAGTATACGTTTCCCGAGACGTTTTGTTGGTAATCGGGTTTCAAAATGTTTGAAGACTATCTGTTATAAAACTGTCGTTATCTTCGTAAGTATTATTACCAAGTAGGATTCGGCCAATAATGAGACGGTAGAATCACCCTCTCATAAATAGTTTCTTTCTGCTTCTCCCAACGCCTCTGAAAGACTTGAGAATCACCCTCTCCCGTAGATACCCCCACCTCACGCGGTGCACTGTAGGCACTGCTTGAGGTTCTTCGCAGCATCCGTTCGGCACCTATCTGCGACTCCCTTCATTCCTATATATAATATATATATATATATATATATATATATATATATATATATATATATATATATATATATACATATATAATTTTCGGTAAAAGCTTAATAGTGTCATCAATAAGTTTCTTGCAAGTATCTTCCATAGCATGGGAGTTTTTTTTCCGATTTTCCAACGGCCTGTAGATACCTGCAAGAAACTTATTGATGTCACTAAAGCAATTGCTCTTAACGAAAATTGTATAGGAAAAAACTATGCCCTAAAAGTGTATATATATATATATATATATATATATATATATATATATATATATATATATATATATATATATATATATATATATATATATATACTCGTATATATATATATATATATATATATATATATATATATATATATATATATTATATATATATATATATATATATATATATATATATATATATATATATATATATATATATATTTATATATATATATATATATATATATATATATATATATATATATATATATATATATATATATATATATATATATATACACACACAGAATACCGTTCATTCCCCTAAATCTTCTCCCGTCCCCCTCGACCCTTGTTAGGCCTGTCTATAGCTATAGCTCTATATACCGACTTGCCTGAAATTGCTCCGCATTGGCCACCGATGAACGAGGCTGCGAGCAGCGCGAGCGAACTCGCTGGAACGCGAGAGGAGGGGGAGGAGGAGGAGGAGGAGGAGGAGGAGGAGGAGGAGGAGGAGAGAAGTGAATTTATTGGGACCGTTCTCTGCTGCCATGTTTACTTTCGATATGTTTGCGGATGATTCTCATTCAGAGGCCTTTTTGAGAGTGGAGTGAGTCTTTGTTGGCAGAAGTCTCTCTCTCTCTCTCTCTCTCTCTCTCTCTCTCTCTCTCTCTCTCTCTCTCTCTCTCTCTCTCTCTCTCTCTCTCTCGCCGGAGAATTTTATCATTTTTCTTTAATTCATCAGGTCTGGTCGCCCGAACAGGGTCATGCATTATTCTGTGTGTATGTTTCTCTCTGTAGTACTTTCTCGTATTAGGAACAGGCTCTGAAACGACGGTTCCTGATACAAATTGAAATGAAATTTAGTTATTTTGCGAGCCATAAAGACAAGATATCTGACTAGGAGAGAGAGAGAGAGAGAGAGAGAGAGAGAGAGAGAGAGAGAGAGAGAGAGAAAGGGTGGGTGAGGGAGGGCTTGATTTATATCCTCATAACTCTTGGTCGAACAATGATCCCATTCTGTTGACTCAAAGAGTCTCCGGCATTCCACAAAAGCCTTGCCCAATATAAAAGTAATTGTCTGTGACAGCTCTGGCCATATTAGACGCTCGATTTAATATCAAAAACTCAAAAAGAAAATAATAAAAAATAAAAAAAAAAACATCACTGATGCCTCTGATAAATGTCAGCGAAAGCATTTTCGAACACCTGAAAGAATGATATCTTTTAGAAATCGTCCAGTCACTTACCACTGACAAAACGAATTGCAGCGCTATGCATTGCAACAGCAGTAACAGCAGCAGCAGCAGATCGGGCTATAAGTTTAACCGTGTTGCTGTCATGACAAACGAGACAGTGATTAATGCAGTTCCATTTCCTCCGCCGAATAATATCCGACGCATCGCCTGCGGTCATTTTCACGTTCGGCGAAACACCAGCTCTCTCTTTCTCTCTCTCTCTCTATTCCTTCCGAGTCAAAAAGTCCGTGATTTAATGTTTGTCAAACGCGAGCTCTTGACGCGTGGCAGAAATGCGAACCGACTGTCGAATTCTTTACGTTTCTGTGAGTGAGTCGTGACGTGCGGGTTTTTGCTACTTTTTGCGAGGTTCGTTTGTATGTTTCTTCTCTTTTATGTTGCCATATCAGGAAAAACATGTCGTAAACATGTTGGTAACGTATCACACACACACACACGCACATCACAACCAGACCGATTAAAAGTCAACTAATTATTTGGTAGTCTTAAACAGTGCTTCAAGATCCTTTCTTCACTTACGGTCGCCGACTTGTTTCCAACATATTTGCTATGTGTGTACGATAAGTAATCGACATGTTTACGACTTGTTTTACTGTAGTGTGAGACACATAAAAGTGTATGTAGCAAAGTTAGTCAAGATTCGTTCTCTAGCAACGGTCGGTGACTTGTTTCCAACATGTTTCTTATATGTATATAATAAGTAGTCAACATGTTTATGATTTGTTTTACTGCAGTGTGAGACACACATGGAAGTGTATGTAGCAGACTTAGTCAAGATTCGATCTCCAGTAACGGTTGGTGACTTGTTTCCAACATGTTTGTTATATGTATACGATAAGTAATCGACATGTTTACGACTTGTTTTACTGTAGTGTGAGACACATAGAAGTGTATGTAGCAAAGTTAGTCAAGATTCGTTCTCCAGCAACGGTCGGTGACTTGTTTCCAACATGTTTCATATATGTATATAATAAATAATCAACATGTTTATGATTTGTTTTACTGTAGTGTAAGACACATAGAAGTGTATGTAGCAAACTAGTTCAAGATTCGTTCTCCAGTAACAGTTGGTGACTTGTTTCTAACATGTTTGTTATTTGTATACAATAAGTAATCGACATGTTTGTGACTTGTTTTACTGTAATGTGAGACACATAGAAGTGTATATAGCAAACTTATTCAAGATTCGCTCTCCAGCTATCGTCGGTGACTTGTTTCCAACATGTATGTTGTATGTATACGACAAGTAATTGACATGTTTATGACTTGTTTAACTGTAGTGTGGGACACACATAGAAGTGTATGTAGCAAACTTATTCAAGATTCGTTCTCCAGCAATTGTCGCTGATTTTCAACACATTTGTTATGTGTATATGACAAGTGATCAACATGTTTATGACTTGTTTTACTGTGGTGTGGAGGCACCATAGAAATGTAACAAACTTATTCAAGATTTGTTTTCTAGCGGTGGTCCTTGACTTGTTTCCAACATGTTTTTCATATGTATATGATAAGTAATCGGCATTTTTATGACTTATCTTACCGTAGTATTGAGGCGCCCACAAACTTATTCCTGTGTACTAACTTGGGTTTCCAAGCGTGTTATTCTAGACCATTTCAGCTCCAGTTCAAACCTTTGTAAAATACTTTTTCAAGGAAAGTCAGGGGGAACTGGTCGCCTTCGACACTGAGGGAGTTAAGAGTTCTGAAGGGGTTGGGGGGACCGATGTTAGAAACATGTTTTTGTTACCAATGGCGTCCAGTGACTTCGGGATGTCACCTCAGAAGCACCGACAACTTAGCAGCGGGAATTATAAGTAGAAGATGAACGGCGAAAGTACTTTACAAACACAAGCAAAAGCAAATACAAGTAACCAAACGCTATTTACTTTTCTGTAAAAGAAAACTATTGTGCCGGCTTAGTCTGTCCGCCCTCAGATCTAAAAGACTATTGAGGCTAGAGGGCTGCAAATTGGTATGTGGACCATCCACCCTTCAATCATCAAACATACCAAATTGCAGCCATGTAGCCTCAATAGTTTTTATTTTATTTAAGGTTAAAGTTAGCCATAATCGTACTTCTGGCAGCGCTACAGGTACTAACAGCATAGGCCACCACCGGACCGTGGCTGAGTTTCATGGGCCGCGGCTAAGAGTTTTGTGGGCTGTGGCATTTTTTACTTGTTTGTGTTCCGGCGGGAAGCAGCAACAGTTTGCTGTACATAAAATTCCTCGTTGTTTACAGTGACTCAGTTCCGTCCCGTTCCATCCTGCCGACGAAAACATAATGACGTGGAATTTATTAATCGATTCCTGACGTTAATTACAAATCACTGTAAGTTATTTGTTCACCTTAATTAGTATCCGTTCTATAACCTGGTATAATTGCTGCAGGGAGCTAAGTAATGGAATAATTTGATAACTTGATAATCGTGGCATTACCTAATTATTTAGTATTACCAAGGGAAGAGATTTCTAAGCTAAGGCGTTTCCAGGAAGCAGAAGAGAGAATAAACATTCTGTTTTATTATTATTATTATTATTATTATTATTATTATTATTATTATTATTATTATTATTATTATTATTATTATTATTATTATTATTATTCAGTAAGCCCACCACAGGGGCCATTGACTTGAAAGGCAAGCTTCCAAAGGATATGGTTTCCACTTGAAAGAAATAACAGAAGGTAATGGGAAATACAGAAAGAAGAAATCAGTTATCCGAAATGAATAAAGAATAAATTAACAAATTGATAAGTAAATGGATAAAAAGGAACGTAGAATCCAAATTCATCCACGACCAAATCAGAGACTAATTTAAAAAGGTTCCATATACAAATGATTTGTAATACAGCAGTTTGTTGGTTTTAATGATGAAGTTATTAGAAATTTGGTACCAACCATCAGTCTGTTTCAACATTCACTTTGAACTTGTTAAATACATATTGGGGTTATGCAATAATCCTAGGCATTCTAGAGACTATCTATCTATCTATCTATCTATCTATTTGAGATAAGTTATCAATCCAGGTTCTTCAACATTTACGGCGGATGCATCAAATAATGAATCCTTCTGTCTCTATCCTTCTATGTATCTACCTACCTGTTTATCTATCTATCTGTCCTTTTATCTTAGAGTAGTTATCAATCCAGGTTCTGAAACTTTCACAGTGGTTGCGTCAAATAATGGAATTATCAAGTACTCTCAGGCCTTCCAGAATACCTCTATCTATCATTTTATATATCCATTAATTATAATAGAGGATCTATGCGTGCCAGAGGATCTGTACATACATACTTCTTCGTCTTTCTCTGCCCTCAGGGGCTGCTTACTAACTTTTTGTGTCACTTCATAATGGTGATTGATGATATCAGGGCGACATGTGCAGCCTGAGTGAACTCACTGGAACGAGAGGAATCTCAAAGGGAGTGTTCATTGTTTCTCATAATTCATCAGATGTGCAGATGATGTGATTTTGAGCTTTTTTTTTTTATTTACTCATTTTCAAAATTTGAAAGAGGTAGGTTATTCCAGGCTGACGCTTTTGTTTTCCAGATCTCGAAAAACAAAAGGATTTCTTTCTTTAGAGCCCAATTTGGTTGCAATTATTTTATATATCAGGTACAAATATCATTCTAAAACACAGTTTAGAAATCTGAATACGAGTCATTCCGATTTGATGCTTACGTTTTCCAGATCACAAAAATAAAAAAAAGGTTTCTTTTCCCCGAACTAATTAGGTTACAGTAATTTCATTTCTCAGATGCAAACATCATTCCAAAACACAGTTTTGAAAATCTGAATGAGACATTCATTCCAGTTTGATGCGTATGTTTTCCAGATCTCGAAAAAAAGGAAAAAAAAGTTTTTCTTTCTTTCGAACTAATTTGGTTAGTTATTTCGTTTCCAAGATACAAACATCATTCCTGACATCATTCCGAAAACACAATTTTGTAAATCTGAATAAGAGTCATTCCAGTTTGACGCTTACGTTTTCCAGATTTCAAAAAAAAAAAAAAATCCTTTCTGTCTAGCTAATTTGTTTACAATTATTTCATTTATCAGATGCAAATAGCATTCCAAAACACCATTTTGAGAACCTGAATCAGAAAGCCATTCCAGGGTGACGATTGCGTTTTCCAGATCTCGAAAAAAATATCTTTCTTTCAAACTAATTTGGTGACATTTCCTTCAACAGGTACAAAAAAAAAGTAATAATGCGCCGAAGCTTCTCCGGCGCAATCAAGTTTTCTGTACAGCGTGTAATCAAGGCCACCGAAAAAGATCTGTCTTTCGGTGGTCTCGGTATAATGTTGTATGAGCCGCGGCCCATGAAACTTTAACCACGGCCCGGTGGTGGCCTGTCCTATATCGTTACAAGACGTACGATTATGGCTGACTTTAACCTTAAATAAGATAAAAACTACTGAGGCTATCGGTGTACTGTAATTCTGTATGAGCCGCGGCCCATGAACCTTTAACCACGGCCCGGTGGTGGCCTGTCCTATATCGTTACAAGACGTACGATTATGGCTGACTTTAACCTTAAATAAAATAAAAACTACTGAGGCTAGCGGGCTGCAGTTTGGAATGTTGGATGATAAGGGTGGATGATCAACATACCAATTTGCAGCCCTCTGGCCTAAGTTTTTTTTTTTTTTTCTTTCTTTTTTTTAAGATCTGTACAGAAAAAGTGCGGACGGAGAGTCAAAGCCATCTCAAAGCCAACTGGAGAATCTGAATGAGTCAGTCATTCCAGTTGAACGATTCTATTTTTCCAGATCTCGAAAGCAATCCGTAGACATTACGAATAGAGGCCTTATATATACCCCTCTTGATCGGAGATGAGCGGACGCTCGGATGTGACACCCCTATTAGTTGGCAATACTGCGACAAAGGTGAGCAGAAATATTACAAGACATTCCTGGAAAAGGAGAGTAATATCTGACCAATCCCGGCGGAAAATTAGATTACTCTTGATGCCTTTCGTACACAAGTGCGTAGAAGGGAATCGACGACTAATAAGAGAACGATATGTCTCGGAAATTGCAAGTGAACCGTCTCTCTCTCTCTCTCTCTCTCTCTCTCTCTCTCTCTCTCTCTCTCTCTCTCTCCCTAGATCTGTCACTCTGTCTCTCTTGATCTGTCACCCATATATATATATATATATATATATATATATATATATATATATATATATATATATATAGAGAGAGAGAGAGAGAGAGAGAGAGAGAGAGAGAGAGAGAGAGAGAGAGAGGTTTTATATATATATATATATATATATATATATATATATATATATATATATATATATATATATATATATATATTTATATATATATATATATATATATATTTGTAGCCTATATATATACAGTATGTATATATAAATTTATATATATGTATACACATATATATACATATATATATATATATATATATATATATATATATATATGTATATATATATATATATATATATATATATATATATATATATATATATATATATAGATCTATAATGTAAATATTACTCACCCCCATAAAGGATTACAGTTACTGCTGTCCTCATCTTAGACACTTAAAAATTCAAAAAGTAGCGTTAGTCAGTGGGGGTGGGCGGCTATAAAGCTGAACCCCAAAAATAAATATTTACTGAAATCGAGCAAAATATCCCGATTCTATTTTACCTCAAAGCAAAAAAAAAAAAAAAAAAGAATACAAACGAAAATAAAAACCAAATACAACCCAATATGACGAAAGTGAGAAAAACCTCGACTGACGAAGACGCTCGAAAATAAATATAAAACAAAGACGGAATAAAGATAAAAATGAAGATAAATTAAGGCGAAAGCAAACTGTTGCCCTCAGCTCCGGAAACGTAAGGGGCCATAAACAGGAAAACAATCTAGCATTCCTATCCACAAACGTAAATGGAATGAGAGGAAAAGAAGAGAAAAAAAAATTCCGCGCTGTTCCTTGAACAAGGAAGCCATTTTTGGGGCTGAATGGCGTTATATATCCGCGGGTATTTGTTCCTGGCTGGAAATGGTCTTCGGGAATTTATTTTGATGGGAATAATGCTTGGTAACATATTCGGATTTCACTGTGGAATGTGTGGAATGGTTTTGTGGTAAGTATCACGCCTGATGTGACAATGGCCGGTATTATTGTCATATTTAAAACGAATTGATAATAATAATATTAATAATAATAATAATAATAATAATAATAATAATAATTATTATTATTATTATTATTATTATTATTGTTATTATTATTATTATTATCGTTTTGTTGAAAATAATGGCAGTTTTCAACGAATTAATCCTATAATCGTTGAAAACTGACATTATTTTCAACAAAACATGCATCAAAGAAGGTCTACTCCCTGCATGTATTATTATTATTATTATTATTATTATTATTATTATTATTATTATTATTATTATTATTATTATTATTATTATTATTATTCAGAAGATGAAGTCTATTCATATGGAACAAGCCCACCACAGGGGCCATTGATTTGAAACTCAAGCTTCGAAAGAATATCATGGTGTTCATTTGAAAGAAGTAACAGAAGGTAATGGGATATACAGAAAGATTAGACCACTTATTACGAGAGAGAGAAAAAAGCAAATTAATAAATCAATGGATGATAATGTAGGTAAATGATTAAAATACAAGGAGAGTTGTTTTAGAGTAGTAATGCATTGCATCTTCGCTTGAACTTTAAAGTCCCAATTGTACCGCATCCTCTGAAGGGAGACTGTTCCACAGTCCAACGGTGTGAGGGATAAAGGACCTCTGGAACTGAGAAGTTCGACAGTGAGGCACATTTACTGCATACTGGCGCAACCGTCCTGCAGATACTGTCATTACAACTGTTATTACTGTTGCCGTTCTGCTACTCTCGTTTCCAGTGTTAGGTAGAAAGCCCAGGGCGAAACTGAACTAGGAACGAGCTTTGTTTTGTTAAAGATGAAATTCCCACATGTTATGAATGTCGGTAGGTCCACTTTAAAGTTCTGTCCCGCCTCTGATGATGTTGGCCATTGTCAAAGTAGATTCTGAAAAAAAAAAAGAATTTAGTTTCTTCGTTTCTGATTGCCATTTCTAACCAGTGCACTGGTGTCTTTAATGAAAATACCGTTAGTATTACTTCTAATAATAATAATAATAATAATAATAATAATAATAATAATAATAATAATAATAATAATAATAATCTCATTATAGCATGAGTCACTAAAATG
>JANJGK010006923.1:22500-30000 GCA_039081455.1 Macrobrachium rosenbergii
GGTAGCCGGTTTAAAGAGCAGCCTTACTGCCCGATTTTGGGATATATAAACTGTTTAAAGCAAGAAGCTGCCGTCTGTTATGAAATTTGACAACTGACAGCGTTCACAATGGCACAAATCTTGCAACAATTCTCCTCAGTTTTAACGAATTGGTGTATCCTATTTTTAGTTTTCTGAAAAGAAAACTGTTGAGCCGGCTTTGTCCGTCCGTTTGCACATTTTTCTGTCCGCATTTTTTCTGTCCGCCCTCAGATCTTAAGACTACTGAGGCCAGAGGGCTGCAAATTGGTATGTTGATCATCCACACTCCAATCATCAAGCATTCCAAATTGCAGCCCTCTACCCTCAGTAGTTGTGATTTTAATTAAGGTTAAAGTTAGCCATAATCATGCGTCTGGCAACGATATAGGCCAGGCCACCACGGGGCCGTGGTTAAAGTTTCATTGGCCGAGCTCATACAGCATTTAACGGAGACTAACGAAAGATTGATCTATTTTCGGTGGCCTTGATTATACGCTGTACAGAAAACTCGATCGCGCCAAAGAAACTTCGGCCCCTTTTTTACTTGTTTCTTAAAGTTTTTGAGTTTACCAACCAAACTGTCAGTTTTTGTTGGCTCTATAGCATATCAAAACTTCATCTGTCTGTGTTGTCAAATATTCCAACCAGATTTCCTGAAAAGATGAGCTAATTAACAAAATCTGAGTGATATCAAAATCTCTGAAGCCAATTTTCTCAGCGTGGGAGAAAATGGCTTACTGCAGTTCTTCAAACTAGGTACGAATTGTCCTGTTCATCAGGTTTCAATTTCTTCGTTTATTGTCACCTTCAGAAAGGTAGTTAGAGGCTCCTCCTCTCTCGATCATCCTCAGCAAAAATCAAGAGTTTTATTTTCTTTAACTGAGACCCTTCAATTTTTTTTTATGGGGGGGGAGGGGATGAGGGTTTGGGTACATGCTGACAAAAAAATACTTAAAACTACTACAATTGTTTAACATTCTTAATTGCATTCGATTTTCAAATAACATCTACAGGAAACTCTCTCTCTCTCTCTCTCTCTCTCTCTCTCTCTCTCTCTCTCTCTCTCTCTCTCTCTCTCTCTCTCTCTCTCTCTCTCCGATTTTCCAACAATACCCTCAGGAAAAACTTCTTCTCTCTCTCTCAGCTGAATCTAGAATGCTTGCATACAGAAATACTGGCATTATTTTCCAAAAAAAAAAAAAATGGAGATAGAACCTTAATTTCCATAAGTACTGCATACCTGTTCATTTAATTATCAAAATCTGTAAGTTTACTTAAATGGATATCAGTGAGAGTAAGCGAATTATTTGATTAATGTTAAGGATAGATTTTTTTTATTATTTATAGCTACCTGGCGTGGCGTAATTCAGAGTTTCGTACGAAAGCAAATTATAAAAATCGAGTACAGCAAGCAAAAATCATCATAAGCAGGAAACGGAATCAGTGATAAAATGATAAAGATTGATAACAGAGAAAAAAGTAACTGTCACCGGGCCGTGCAATCCGAAGCTTAATTCCGTTCCCTGACCAATTGCTTGAGAAGGTGGCTTGACAGGTTGCCCTCCTAAGGGAATGAAGGCTTCTCTGCTAATTATTTAAGAGTTCTGTCACGATCCCATTCCAGTCACCGACATCGATTGGAATCGGAACGAGTTGCCGAGGTCAGTCCTGAATAAAAGAAGTGAATATATGTTATATAATCATTTTCTTAATAATTTCAAAACCTCCCAATCATTGTTAGCAACCCCGTAGGGCTGTAGTGCCGTCAGTGCACCTCGCGCGGTGCGCTGTAGGCATTACTTAATAAGGCTCTCTGCGGCGTCCCTTCGGCCCCTAGCTGGAACCCCTTGCATTCCTTTTACTATACTCCATTCATATTCTCTTCTTTTCGTCTTACTTTCTACCCTTCCTTAACAATTGTTTCAACATTATTCTCAACGCTGAATGACCTCATAGGTCCCATCTCCTGGTCTTTGGCCTAAATTTTATATTCCAATCCAGTTCAGTACTGTCAAGTAGGCTGTTCTTGGTAACGTGTCCTGTTCTTTACTCTCGAGATCATTCAATAAGTTAAATGTGAACAGTTCAGTAATTATTATTATTATTATTATTCAGAGGAAGAAGAACCCTATTTATATGGAACAATCCCACCACAAGGGCCATTATTTGAAATTTAAGCTTCCAAAGAATAAAAATATATTATTATTATTATTATTATTATTATTATTATTATTATTATTATTATTATTATTATTATTATTATTATTATTATTGAGAGGATGACCCCTATTCATATGGAACAATCCCACCACAGGGCCATTACTTGAAATTCAAGCTTCCAAAGAATATTATTATTATTATTATTATTATTATTATTATTATTATTATTATTATTATTATTATTATTATTATTCAGAAGAAGAAGACCCCTATTCATATGGAACAATCCCACCACAGGGGCCATTACTTGAAATTCAAGTTTCCAGAGAATATTATGGTGTTCATTTGAAAGAAATGAAAGATGGTAATAGCAAATGCAGAAAGAGGAGATCAGATATTTGAAAAGAAAATCGCATTTTCTTGCATTTTAATGTGGTGGTCCATAGTGTACTCTAATGTACACTATACTACTCTATAGTAACTACGAACTTTGGAAGGGTAATGAACCCTTTACCTATAAGGTAAACTATAAGGGAGAGGTGGTTGCACTTGACAAATTTTACCTACAAGGTAAAACTATATGGGAGAGGTGGTCGCACTCGACAAATTTTACCTGTAGGGTAAACTTACCCAGAAGAATATTGTTTGAGCGGAGACGATACCGGGCTCACAGTGATGCTGAAGAGAGAGAGAGAGGGAGAGAGAGAGAGAGAGAGAAAATTCTTACATATGAACCAGTTTCATGATACCTCATTAAATGATATTTGACTCATTCTTCTCTTGTCTAAGTAAATAGAGAGAGAGAGAGAGAGAGAGAGAGAGAGAGAGAGAGAGAGAGAGAGAGAGAGAAAGGATAACTGGTAGGAAGCTGGACCAGAAATGAATGAACTAGGAGTGGATGAAAGCCTTGTGGTATTACGAGAGAGAGAGAGAGAGAGAGAGAGAGAGAGAGAGAGAGAGAGAGAGAGAGAGAGAGAGAGAGAGAAAGTAGTAGTAGTAGGAGTACCAGAGGAGAAAAAAAGTTGGAAGAAAATGGGTAAAAGAAGAGGGATGGCATCAGTGAGGGTGGGTAAGAGACCCAGCTGCCCTAAAGGTAACGAGATAAGGAAAGTTTTGGGGAAAGGAACATTTTCTCTCTTGGGCTGGAGATACTTTGTCCACCCCCCCCCCCCCCCCACATTTATTTCGTGCGTCCTCATTGTACTTTCTTCACTTTCTTTTTTTTACTTCAAGTTTTCTATGAAGTTTTCAGTTATCGTGTTTGTGAAGCTTGACGAAAATATGGTGTACTTTTATGCCGTCTTCAGTCAGGCGTGAATGCTTACAAAAACGTACAGTCACTCAAAAAAGTTTTGAAACATGTTGCAGAAGTTTTCGTTCAACTAACAATAATTTACCCGTTTTATATATACAAGGAAATATATTTTTCTTATTCGATTTTGGTTATTAATCATACGGTTAACAGTAGAAAAAAAGGATGGTGAGTGAAAAATCCGTATTGCGAAAAATAACGAGACATTTTGAAAAATTTCGCTCATGATGTTTGGGTAAAAGAGTCAAATAAAAAACTATAATTAGTAATCCATTCAGTCCTTATGGGAGTAAATTCAGAGACTTTCTTCTTCATGGTGGCCTATCCTACATTGTTGCCAGAAGCACTTTTATGGCTAATTTTAACCTTAAATAAGATAAAAACTACTGAGGCTAGAGGGCTGCAATTTGGTATGTTTGATGTTTGGAGGTTGGATGATCAACATACCAATTTGCAGCCCTCTAGCCTCAGTAGTTTTTAAGATCTGAGGGCAGACTGAAAAAAAGTGCGGATGAACAGACAAAGCCGACAAAATAGTTTTCTTGTATAGAAAAGAAAAATGGAATTTTATTAATGTGAGTTAAATTTTCTCACCAATTCGTTACTTGCAGTTTAGAACCTATGTTAATTAACCGGTTGTCTTTGCCAAGTCTCCTTGATTTACGACATAGTTGAAGCTCCTTGAGATTGAGGGCCCACGAGCCTTCCTCGGTATGTATGTATATATATGCATTTACACTATATATATATATATATATATATATATATATATATATATATATATATATATATATATATATATACATATATATATAAATATATACATAGGTATATGTATATATTTTTTTTCTTTTGCAAAGATAAAATTTTATCAGTGATTTATGGAAATAGTAAAAAAGGATAAACATTTACCGATTTTCCAGCTTAATCAAATACCCTTTGAGCAATGTTGCAGTTTTAATTTTTTTGCAATATCAGTTTAATTTGAGTCGTCCCTTTTAATGACGAAAAAATATCCCTGCAAATTAATGCCTGGAAATGAAGATTTTTTTTATTTATTTCATACGAGTGAAAATGGCATTCTAATTAACAATGCTAATAAAAAAAGAGAAAAGGTGTTTGCCATCATTAACTTTTGTATTGGGATTATTGAGTTATAAAAGTATATATAGATTCAGATTTAGATGTTTATAGATAGGACTGAGTACCCACAAAATAATTTGTTCATTTTTTGTTTTATTTCACTTACAGAAAATTACAATAACGAATCTTTCTAAAGTGATATCACTCCTCTCTCTCTCTCTCTCTCTCTCTCTCTTTCGTTTCAGTACATGAGAGTATGCTTCATTTTACAGAGTTCTTATGTAAAAAATGTTTTGTAATGTAATGTAGTATGGAAACCCATAATACAATAAAATAAAAAAACTGGTCAAAAGTACAAAATTTACCGTGGAAAAACTTTGAGAACGAAAAATGATTTACTCAGCTCATAATGAATAGATATATCCCCATGTTTTATGAATCCTTTCGCTGTTTACAGGATCTATATAATAATACACTATCAGAGGATTCCAACTTTTCCAAATTTCCGTTAAAGAAACTGTATATACAGGTAGGTGATGTTACAGTCACTAAGAAAATGAAGATTTTTATAGTTACTGTACGATATAAATATCCTATAATAGTATAAAACTACCTCAACTCTATTATGAGTCAGATTAACTCTCCAGAACTGCTGTTAGAGCAAAGAACGAAGCAGACGCTTTTCCGTCGTTCCGAGCGAGCATCTGGACGCGTCCGCTTTTATTCTTTCCAGTCGTCCATCGCGGCAGTTCAAGCAAGACCATTTACGTTACTCCTCGCGACTGCTAGCTACTTAAAAGAGTTTTACAGCCCTTTTAAGAACCCGGCGTGTGGCTTATAACAATTGCCTCTCCCTTTGCTCGAAGCCATAACCTTCACGGCCGAGTCCTGCTCGGATGCTGTTAAACAAAAAGAAGAAGAGCATCAGACTGCAAGGGTTTCTGGCAAGATCGTCGTGGCAATACTGATCTCCACAGAGATGTGATTCCTTGCTAGATGGCCAATACGGTGGCGCTATTTGGCAGGACTCATGGTTGTCACTCTGGCGTGTTTTTGAAAGATGTTTAACGAATGTAAATTTTTATCTGTTAGATAAATTGAGACAAGAGGTCTTTTGTTAGTTGTTGTAACCGTCCACGTTTATGCAGATATGCGTGCTGTCTCTGTATACAGATATAATCTCGTGTAATGAGTCTTTGCAGAGATGTTTTTAAGACGTTACAGAACGAATTCAAAAGTGCATTTTGCGTAAGAATGTGGTTTCTTGATCGACATAATTAATTTCGTGCCAAATATTTGTACAAATCTAGTTCAGAGTACAAACCAACTTATCAGATTAATGTTGACTGAGATTAGGAAAAGAAGTATTGAATATACAAAATATACATTATTGAAGCATTTAGCAAACCACTTAGGTTCAGGTGTGAGCGGCAGATATATATATATATATATATATATATATATATATATATATATATATATATATATATATATATATATATATATATATATATATATATATACAGAGAGAGAGAGAGAGAGAGAGAGAGAATCTAACATAGTAGTTTTTATCATAATAACAACACATAGTAAAGCAATAGTCTCTTTTAGTACTTCATTATAATAAACGAAATATATTTTGAATCTCGTTTACCAATTCGTTAAATAAATATAAATATATTCCGAAAAACTGGGTTCTGAAACAGCAATATTTTATTTCAAAATAGAGTTTATATGTCTCTTCACATAACAATATCAGACAATGTATTATATTACTTTTGCTTCGTTATGACAAACAGTGAAAGAATCGTTTTGACGGATAGGATCCAAATTTATAATAATGGAAAGCCTTCAGAGATAACATATAGACATAAACTCACACACATACATATATGTATATGTATGTTTATATAATATATACCTGTATATGTATATATTTATCTGTATTTATTATAGCTAATTAATAAAAAAAAACCTAAAAGGAACTGAACTCACATACGATTATTGAAGGATAAAATGAGATTATTATTATTATTATTATTACAATCGTTATTATTATTGTTATTAAGCAACGTATTCGCCATAAATAATTTCCACCTTCTCGTCAAGAATTTCTACATTTAATGTTTGGACAATTAACCAGTGAAGAACGAAGACAGTTAACTTAGAATTTTGTGTAAAAATGTATTAAAATATTTAAGACCTGGGTTAAAGACACTGTGCTCGGAAGGTCGACATTGTCCTTTAAAAATAAAAAATCATACGTGTCGTAATTTCAAACTTTGAGATGCTCCTGCCTGCACTTCGAAACCAGTAATTTTGAAATAGATTTCATCCGAAGTATATTTGTAGATTTCTGTAAAAGAAAACTATTGAGAGAGAGAGAGAGAGAGAGAGAGAGAGAGAGAGAGAGAGGGGGGGGGGAACGAGGGCGACCAGGATAGAAGGAAGAAGAAGAAAAGAAGAAAGAGAGAGGGAGATAAAGACAGATAGAGAGAGAGAGGGAGAGAGAGAAAGAAAGAAAGAGAGGGAGAGAGAAGAAAAGAAGAAAGAGAGAGAGATAAAGACGGATAGAGAGAGAGGGAGAGAGAGAAAGAGAGA
This sequence comes from Macrobrachium rosenbergii, assembly GCA_039081455.1. NCBI lineage: Eukaryota > Metazoa > Arthropoda > Malacostraca > Decapoda > Palaemonidae > Macrobrachium > Macrobrachium rosenbergii. Next base: position 29,678 of record JANJGK010006923.1, read on the forward strand.
GGGAGAGAGGTCGGAGGAATGAAAATGAGAGACAGAGAGGGAACGAGGGGCGACCAGGATAGAAGGAAGATGAAGAAAAAGAAGAAAAAGAAGATGGAGAGAGAGAGAGAGAGAGGTTGGAATGAAAATGAGAGAGAGAACGAGAACGAGGGGCGACGAGGAGAAAAAGAAGAAATAGAGAGAGAGAGTGATGAGGGGGTGTTGGGGGAGCGGGAAGAGAAGAAAGAGATTGCTTCTTTTGGATAAATGAATGTAATCAGTGAGAACATCACCATTTTTCGTCCTGGCCTTCAGTCCCACTGCAGCACTTTTCCCTTGAAAAT
>JANJGK010006924.1:0-12500 GCA_039081455.1 Macrobrachium rosenbergii
ATGAATTTACACAAGCTTGTATCACCGTGAAACTTTCTCTATCGACTTTAAAATGTGTGCCTCTTAAGCTAGAGCAAACAACTTCGTCCAGAAAGCATAAATCGATATTCCATGGATTTATCATTAGCCAAAATATCCAATGCTGAGGCTTTCCTTGTTTTCAGCATAACTGCTAATCTGTTTTCCTTACAGTGTTATGAATGCTGGTGATATTAATAGTGAGAGAGGACACTTTGCTGCGTAAAGCACCTTGCTTTCCTTGCTTTATTTTCGTCACTTTTCTGTTTTCAATTTCTGTGCTGTATCTCCATTCTTAAATGTTTTCTTTAAAATCTTTTCTGTTGACTGTTTTTGTCGAGCTCGCGTGCAGAATTATGTTTTGTGTAAATACCTTGCTGATTTTATTGGCAAGTACACCTTGCGTGTAAACATGGGCAAGTAGAGTTCCCATAGAGTTTCATAACTATCGAATTATACCAGTAACCTCAATATTTAAGAATTTAATCTAAATTACAGGGAGCAGCATATACTGTCAAACGTATTCATTGACCTGATGGGTACCAGCATTAATGCAATTGGAAGTTAACTGAGATCTGTTGTCATCTACACAACATAGGATTTGGCTAATTGGGTATGGCGATTTCATAGATTTCATGGGATCATGGCTTGCATTCCGTTAGCTATTTCGTGATGGAGAGGGAATTTTCCCTTGTAATCTGATATATAGATATAAAGTTTACGGACAAAAGCTCATTGTACCTGCTTGGATGACAATATCAAATGTACAACTCTAAAGCATGCAGTTTAACAGATTTGTTAACAAAATCTTTAAAACCTTTCATAAAGCTCTGATTATTTAAATACTAAAAACACCGGAAGATAGGAGAAACGTTCGTCAAAAGTATACGCAAAAGTTAACAAAGTCGTAAAACTTTTTAATCAAAGGTTCATTTTCCTTTAGTTATGGTTTAAACATTTTTTTTGGCATTATTATCAGTATTGTCAATATCATCTTTCAATATATACTGTATAAATATATTTCTGATTAAGCTGGCTAATTGCTGGCCTTTGAAAACGTGGGTCCGGTGCAGGTGGCCTTTATGTTGACATTGGTATTTTCCGCGGTTAGAGACTGCGGGGTTCCAGTCACGATCAAGATGCATGGGGGCAACGTGACAGATTGATGGAAGCTTTGTGGTATCTGTGGGTGCGGAAGGCGGGGTCCTTTGAACATTGAACTTGACGGTGACGTCACGCTTCAGGGAGGGGTTATTAAGTGAATGTGTGCATATGTGAGCTCTCTAATGTGTATATTGGCTGGTGTGATTGCTCTTTTGAGCTGTGTTTGTGAATATAGACAGCCATTTGAGGGGCGGTTTCCTGATGGCCATAGAATGTTAGTAAGATAAGTCATTAACACTTGTACGTTTTTCAGACATTATATGGAATACCCATTTTGTGTTGCAGTGAAACCCCTCTGTTCGTTATTATGCATTTTTCCGTTTTAAGTGTTTATTTTTTTATATACCATTTCAGGTTTTAATATAAGCTATTCTTCTTTTAACAGGAATTCTGGTTGAGTCCTGTGAGGACGTGAATATTGGAAGTGGTGTTCTTTTTAACATACTATGACATTTATTTTGGTCTAGAGTAATCATGACCTTTTTACTGTGTTTGGTGACCGGAGTGTTAGTCACTAGAGTTGGTTTGTCTAGAATCATTAATTTGATTGACTGTGAGTCTGAGTTTCCTCTAGTTATGACTTCCATTTTTGTGGGGTGTGAGAGATTCCATTTCATGACCGTAGCTTTTGCTGGAATTCTTTCGTTAATTTTACAAATAAAGCCTAGTTTTGTATCTCGGCGTTTTAATCCTGTAAGCCTTTGTTTGATAGATAGAGTGAAGGAGCTGACGAGAGAGAGAGAATGTGCTGACCCAGTGCAGGCCATTGTTACCGGAGAATCTTAGAGACATAAGATGACATGACATTGTTCTTAAAACAGATGTAGAAAGAGGTTATGACCCTATATGACCTTGTTTTTAGGGCATATATATAAAAACTTTTATATATATACTGTATATATAATATACATATATACATATGTACACATATATATACATTTATATATATATATATATATATATATATATATATATACATATATATATATATATATATATATATATATATATATATATATTTATTTATTTATATAAATATATATATATATATATATATATATATATATATATTTATATAAATATATATATATATATATATATATATATATATATATATATATATATATTGTATACAGTATATATTGAAGTGACAAAGTCATTCACCTCATTCACCTGATGAAATGCAACAAATCTGGTGCGCTGGTAATCTTCAATAAAGTGATTACATGAAAAAATTAACATATGTATGTATATACATATACATATATATATATATATATATATATATATATATATATATATATATATATATATATATATATATATATATATATATATGCGAGTGTGTGTGTGTGCGTATCACCAACGTCGTATTGTCGCAACTGCATATTCCTCATAAGTACTGTTGTCGCATATCATTTGTCCATATTTCACCAGTGAGCAGAGATATAGAAGTATCCAAAATATATGGTTGCAACGTGTATATAGTGTTGTACGTAAATTTTTATCTATCTCTCTATCTATCTATCTATATATATACTGTATAATATATATATATATGTGTGTGTGTGTGTACGCGTATATAAATATACTGTAAAGAGAGTATCATATATAACTTATAAACCTATAGACTTCCAGACCCCAATGAGTCTGAACAGACTGAACAAATCACTAATACAGTCCAATTGGAAAGAACTTGAAAAAGCACACACCAGTTGTTTGTGTTGGCCCTCTCGTTAAAACTGACAGAAACAGTAAACGAAATAGTGAATATTTTTCAAACTGTTGCTTTGTAAAGGTTTTTTCAGTTCTGTATAATTGCAGCAAAAGCCTCTAGTTAGATTGATAGCGCCTATTCGGGATTAAATGGGTTGTTTTGTTATTGAGAATAACAACACGATTGTGTTGGTAAGTTACCTATGTTCAAGTCCTTGTATTTTGGAATATATTTCATTTGCTAAGAGTTTTGTTTGATGGAACCACATATTTTCCTATTCATAATTATTCAGACATGGTAGTTGCTGTTTGGAACGATAATACTACCGCAGTGAGTCTATTGTTGACATCTACCGCTGATATAGCGTAAGGATTTCATAACTGAGTATATTTATGAACTTTTATTCAATGGCACTGACTGAAATTATGCCCTGGATAAAATCATTAATTATTATAGGCCATACATTAAAAATGGAAACTTTCTAATAAGAGTGCGAAATACTAAATTTTATGACTTGAAGAATATTTTCAGATTCACTGCTCGATTATTCATCTCGAAGCTCAAAATATTGTCAGTGTGAAGGGGTTACATTTTCACATTATCATAGCAGAAGGAATGTGAAACAAAACTATTGGAAGCAATCTGGCCTTGGAAACATCATTACAAGCCAATTTTTGTCTGGCGATTGTAAAATCATATTCATATTTGAAATAACAGCATTACCTATATCAAGCACCAAAGTTTGAGGAGGCTACTCCAAAAAGAGCCAGATATATATCAATTACCGCAGACGAAGATGACACACAGACATACTTCAGTGATGTTTACAGGCAGACGGATGGAAGCTATTATCAGACAGTATGGCCAGTATGACCAGCACAGCCATGTCTAAATAATTTTTTTCCTAAAATTTCCAAAGAGAAACGAAGCTCAAACTTTAAAAATGATGAATACTTCAGGTAATGAATGCTATACAGTCTCAAAGACTTCGGCAGCAGGTTATTAGAAGGTTATGTGGCAGGTCCAGAGAAACTGGAATAATCTGGGATAGTAGTAGAAGAGAATGATGTGCCAAAAATTTGTATTTTTCAGGAGTTACGGGTAGAGACTAGTTAACTGGGTAAATACGAGAAAGACGGATATGCAGTAAGTGTCTGGAAAAGGAAATAAAGACCCGTTGAACGGAAGAGATATAAAAGAGACATACTCTCCACCATTTCAAAATATAAAAATGAAACACCATACCTTATATAAGGCAATTTAATAAAAGGTAAGAAAATTAAAGCATATGAAAAAAAACTACAATGTTGAATAAACTTCTAATCCTCTGGCTGCATTCTTACCGTCTCGTAATTGTGAATCAGATTTTTAAAACTTTTATGGGGAACTGTTTTTGACAGACTGAAACTGTGAGATGACGTCATTACAACAATGGCTATTGTAGATAGGAAATACAAACAAGAATCTACATCCCGTTTGGCTTTCAAGTTAATCTCAATTAGGAAGTCTTTGTTTTATAAATTTAGCTTGTCTTACAAAGACCTGTGAAAGCAGGGGAGATGTTCCATCTATACTCAAATTAAAAATCCCTTACCTATACTTTGCCAGGTAAAATAACTTTTAGTTTTCTGTCCGCCCTCAGATCTTAAAAACTACTGAGGCTAGAGGGCTGCAAATTGGTATGTTGATCATCCACCCTCCAGTTATCAAACATACCAAAATGCAGCCCTCTAGCCTTCATAGTTTTTATTTTAATTTAAGGTTAAATTTAGCCATAATCGAACGTCTGGCACCGGACCGTGGCTGAAAGTTTCATTAGGCGCGGCTGAGAGTTTCATGGGCCGTGGCTGAGTTTCATACAGCATTATACGCTGTACAGGAAACTCGATTGCTCCGAAGAAACTTCGGCGCATATTTTTTTTTTTTTTTTTTTAACAGCCAGGATCCCTGGAACAGCATAGTAAAATGAATTTTCGTATCTAGCAAAGGTCCTGACGAGCAAGCGTCACAAGCAGTAACTTTAGAGAAAACTTTGACCTTGTTGATGTAACTGATCAACTGTATTCTCGGAGCCTCGAAGTGATTGAACATGGAGATATCTCATTTTTTCTGACACTTAAATGACTTTTTGTTATTGATCACGTATCCCAAGACATCCATGGCATATTCATTTTGCATAGTGTGCATGTGTGGAGACAGAACTAGTTGCAAGAAGGATGAATGTCTAATTATCAGTTGAGGAACAGAATGACACTAATAGTTTGTGTAACTGCACGTTAAATGTTGCATTACGGTTGTGAAAGTAGGAGCACATGGCTGACCAGTGAGTGTAAGGCATGCTTACATAGAGGAAGGGTTCTGAAGCAATGAGAGAGAGAGAGAGAGAGAGAGAGAGAGAGAGAGAGAGAGAGAGAGAGAGAGAGAGAGAGAGAGAGAGAGAGAGAGAGAGAGAGAGAGAGAGGTGCAATTATTTATTTGCATTTTTAAAGGGCAAATTGTTACACGGCTTGCCTTGGAATATGTATGACAGCATTTTTATGAAGACAACAAGACCAATAACAAAATGATTAATATGAAAAAACTTTGGGTTTAGAAAAGAAAGAGGATATGTGGAACGAGTATTTATTATGAAACAGCATTAAGAGATGCCCGAAAGTAAGGAAAATTGATAAAAGCTTATGACAGAAATGATTCATAGGCAATTTTAAGATTATATTGGATGTATGGTAAAGGTGATAAGTTTTTGAACGCAAGTGACAGTTTTGTTATGGAAACGAAGGAAGTCTGAATATGTCGGCAGGAGAGTGAGTGGTTTGTTATAAAAGTAGGTTTGAGTTGGTTTGTTACAAAAGTAGGTTTGAGTCAAAGTTTTTTATATTTTTCTGGTTGTTTAATTTTCCTCTCAATAGAGTGATACAAAAAGTTAGACAAATGACACTGTAACCACATGCAATGTAATGGGATGAGAAGAGTTGCGAATAAATGTGAGCAAGGCTAATGCTATAAAGGAATATGGAAACAACGAATATTATTAACGATTAAATTATTCAGGCCTTCTGGAGTATTTCAGTATTGTATTGTGCGTTAGATAACCATCACCATAATGGCCTGTAATAAGAGAGAGAGAGAGAGAGAGAGAGAGAGAGAGAGAGAGAGAGAGAGAGAGAGAGAGAGAGAGATTACTTATACCATCATGAATGACAACACAAAGCCTCATATTCGACGAGCGTAAAGGTTGCAAATTGGGAAAGGAATGAATTTAGAAAACATCCACCGAAGCGATAAGCAAATCAATTACGGACCGGAGAAAAAACACTATAACATTTTGTAGCCATGCAAGTGCGGGTCCCTAAACAACAGAGGTCAGCAGCGGCTCTGTTAATTAATCGCACATCGTGAAAAGCAACTTTTGTTTGACCAACACTACTTTCACGTTCATTTGCTGATTAACTACGTATTCCAGTAGTATTTGTAAGAAATATACGGTTTTTAACACCGTCTGAAATTAATTGACTATGTATGTCATAGATATTATTATTATTATTATTATTATTATTATTATTATTATTATTATTATTATTAGTAGTAGTAGTAGTAGTAGTAGTAGTAGTAGTAGTAGTAGTAGTAGTAGTAGTAGTAAAGGATAACAGACCACCAACTATATGCTACCGAACACAATGCCCATAAGACCATAAACATTCAGAGTTTGCCTAACAAAGGTGAATGATTAACATCCCACATTAAAAAAAAAAAAGAATATTGACAGCGACTAAATTTATTGCCAAAGTAATGAGATGATAACGACTTTCCTGTTTTAGATCTTTGGTGTAGAAGGGGGATTGGGAGGTGATCATGCGTACATATTGGTCGTTTTGCATAATAATGAGAGGAAGTGTACACTCACACACGCACGCACTCACACACGCGCGCGTGCGCACACACACAAACTTATATATATATATATATATATATATATATATATATATATATATATATATATATATATATATATATATATATATATATATATATATATATATATATATATATATATATATATTCTATATATATGTATATTATATATATATACACGCATATATTTATGCATTTACATATATATATGCATATATTTATATATATATATATATATATATATATATATATATATATATATATATATATATATATATTATATATATATATATATATATATATATATATATATATATATATATATATATATATAGTCCCCTATGGGCTTGTCCCATATGAATATGGTTCATCGTCTAAATGAAATATATATATATATATATATATATATATATATATATATATATATATATATATATATATATATATATATATATATATATATTATATCATCAGATGAATCATAGGGAAAGGCATCGTACTCAGCTACATTTATTTTGGCGACGGTGCACGACCCACTGTAGCATCCTAAAAGCTGGAACCAAAATACAAACGCGAACATTAAAAATAAGCACTGCATAATCCAGAAAAATTACACAATACTTAATAAAATTCAATGAACATCAGCATGTAGAAAAATCTGAGATAAAATAAAACACCTTAAAAAATAAAAATACACCAAACATTAAAATTTACGCACAAGAATATATCATCTGTAACATTATATAAACACCAAAACGGTAAAATCATATAAAACACTAAAGCCATTCTGTACCCTATTCTCGCAAAGCTGATGTTCAGTGAATTTTATTTAATATTGCGAAATTTTTATGGGTTATTCAGTGTTTGGCTCTAATGATCGAGTTTTTTTCTTTTTATTCTATCCCTGAGGATGCTACTGTGGGTCGTGAAACGTCGACAAAATAAATGTACCCGGGGTATGATGCCTTCCCTGTGATTTCCCTGATGAGATATACCTTGAGCTGCAGCTCCTAGTTCTAAGGATATATATATATATATATATATATATATATATATATATATATATATATATATATATATATATATATATATATATATATATATATACCTGTAATATATATATATATATATATATATATATATATATATATATATATATATATATAATATTATATAAATATATATATATCACTTAATAATAGTAAGATGGAAGCTACAGACATTAATCTCTATGGTATTAAGTTTAACACTTTAAATATTGATAATAAAAACCGTGTTGAGCAAAGTAGTTATGACAAATTATAATTAGACTGAAAACAGTACTGAGAGTAGAATTAATTTATCAATGATACTGTAACAAAATACTGAAGGCGCGTTAATCTGCTATGTTCGTTTATTACAACATTACATTAACGAAGAGATACCACAAAACGAGCAGCGATGACAAGGACTAATAAAAAAACTAAACTTTTAACAAACGGAATATAAAATCGATATATTTCACGACATCTAACAGAAGCTGAAATTATTTAAATACGTTTAACCGGAAAAGAGTCCCAATTAAGATTACAATATAATTCTCTTTAACACGATCATTCGAAACCGGTGAGGGAGACTCATACTTCGCCAGTCGGATGATTTATAATCCCAAAATGGATATATTGAAGGGCGATTTCCTGCCAGCTCGAGATATTCCATTATATCTTCTCAGGAGACAACAACTAAACTCAGGAGGGCGAGAGTTGAAAACACCTTTAGGGCTCTTTCATAAGAGAAATCGTACCATGTCAGCGGCGAACTGGAATAGGACTCAAAGGCCTCTGGCACATGATCCATCTGGCAGGAATAGCAGCACAATTTCACAGCACCAGAAGTGAGAGAGACAAGATGGGACTGACGGAGGAGGGAGAGGATGAGTAACATACGAGAGGCAAGATGGTTGAGAAGAATTAAGGTGAAAACGAACATACAATCTTTAGTCGGCTGCCAGTTTACTACTTTAAAAAAAAAATCCTTAAATCAGAATTTTTTTATTCGTTTTCATTTAGCCTTTTCGGAAATATCAACTTTCCACCGGCGCCGTCTACGGTTCTGCGTCTCTTGAGTGTTTATTAAACAGGGTTGTGTCCGGAGCGAAAATTAGTGTCCACAGCACTGAACTAGCAGGTTCAAACAGTTCAGACTTATATCGACAGTGATTTGTGGAGTCATGCTACAATAACCTTTGTCCTGTAATCATTTCACCGTGAAACCATTGCGCAAGACTAAAATCAACAAGGGTTCCTCCAAAATGAAATACCCCAGGATCATAACAGTATATCTTGGTAAAAACGATTAACAACTCTATTCTGCTTGATTCTTAAAAGACACATGGTCACGAAGAACCATATCATCACATGACACATACGGAATTATTGAAATTGTCAAATAAAGCGAAAGATTTGCTTTCTTATATAAAAACTCAAGTTAAACAAAAAGAGAAAAGACAAGGTATGGATGGCTCAGAAGTAATGACTTTAGATTCTTTTCTATATTTATTAAAAGATCTGTGTGATAATAGTGGTTAGAGCCCTTCAGTATATAGTATTACCATTTACTATCAATGTAATATATGTTAAAATCTCATGCATATGGAAATATATATACATACATACATACATATATATATATACATACATGTATATATATATATATATATATATATATATATATATATATATATATATATATATATATATATACTCGTATAATACATTTAACATCACAAGATCGAAGGAAATTAAATCGAATACAATTTTACCCGACCCACAAAACAAACGGGTCTGCGATGCGAGATACGGAAGACTGATATCAACAGCTCAAATATCAGTAACAAGATGAAAGATTAAATACTGAAAAATGTGCTTTGAATTTCTTATTTGCAGAAGAAAATTCGGTTAGTCTTAAAGATACCTGGGTAAAACTGATAATTCTACCAGTAGGCTATATATCCCTAACCACAGGATGAGAAAGTGGTCGATGGTTGACAATTATGTTGAGTTTATTGTCATCCCAGAACTCTGGGTGACTTTACAGCAACTAAGGACCAAACCATATTTCAGAAATAATCATAAAGTTCACTCGATCACTCTGAAAACTGATGCTGCCATAAATGACAGATAATAGTTCAGATTTTTTTTTTAATCTAATTCTCATGAACAAAGCTGAAGAACTCATTTAACTGGGGTCGACCACAACCCATCCAGCAAATTCTAATACCTATTTTTATTCCTTTAAATAAAAAGAAATTGAAAAGAAAGAAGAATTAAAATAAAAATAAAAAAAATATTTATTTTTACAATGAAAATCGAATTGAGAGCGTCTTCTCCATCAGTGCCAGAAAGAGCAGGTGAAGAGAAAAAAAGAATCACATACTTCAACGAAAGCATTGGACGTCAATAAAAAGATACTTGTATGCAAAGGGAGAGATTAAAGGTGAAATATACAGAAGAAAACAGATGGGAAGTGAATACAAGAAGTGCAGGAAGCTTTGATAAGATTGGAAGGGGACCACTGTCTTTTCCTGAAAAAAAAAAAACTGTGAGAGAGAGAGAGAGAGAGAGAGAGAGAGAGAGAGAGAGAGAGAGAGAGAGAGAGAACGCAGTAAATACGATATCGGGAACGATAAGACTTCAAGTTTTACTCGAACGTGAATCTGTGGTTCTAAATAATAATAATAATAATAATAATAATAATAATAATAATAATAATAATAATAATAATCAAATACATTTCATCGGTATATTTCATGACGGGATGATATTAATATTTGACACCAGACGGAGTCAATTCTTATTAGAGGTAATCACTGCAGCGTATAACTTATAGAAAACTTTTTTCATGCATTGATTATGATAAACTTTTGCGTGTCGAAATAAGTATAAAAGATAAAAAAAGAAGATTATGAGGATCATAAAGTGCTTTCTAGCAAATGGAATGGGGGTGAAACACCTATCGCTCCAAAAACCAACGGTTTCATCCTCCGAACTTGAATAATGCACAATGACAAGTGACAAGGATTCGGAGGAACAGATGCCTGTAACTACTATACTTTCTGACATCTAGATAAAAACAATGCTAAAATACCTGCCTACGATGTTTCGAAAATGGAGGGAAAAATACAGGTTTTGGTCGTTAAATTGACCTGTTTGCAGGAAAAATAGGTTGAGGTAATATTATCTGGTAAAGTAATTACAAACCCTACAGTATTTGCAAAATTTCATAAAGTTGGAAATAATAATAATAATAATAATAATAATAATAATAATAATAATAATAATAATAATAATAATAATAATAATAATAATAATAGGTCTTATTAAAAAGGATGGCTGTATTATGCGAATTTATCTTATATAGTGTCTTTTCTATCTTCCTTATGATTCGCTTTTTAGGCTCAGCGATGTTAGTCAGCAACTGGCCGATATTCATGTTGGAAAAGGATAGCGTGCGGAATATGGGAAGTCTTTTATTAAAATATCCAATCAGAAATCGTTCGTCTGGATTCAGGTTCTATTTTAGGTACCGTCGACATGTTTCGACCAGCTCGTTGGTCATCCTCGGGACGTGGTTGCAGAAGGTCTGAAGAAACGAGGTGCAACCACGTCCAGAGGATGACCAACGAGCTGGTCGACACATGTCGACGGTACCTAAAATAGAACCTGAATCCAGACGAACGATTTCTGATTGGATATTTTAATAAAAGACTTCCCATATTCCGCACGCTATCCTTTTCCAACATGAATATCGGCCAGTTGCTGACTAACATCGCTGAGCCTAAAAAGCGAATCATAAGGAAGATAGAAAAGACACTATATAAGATGAATTCGCATAATACAGCCATCCTTTTTAAAAAGACCTGTTTAAAAGAGGGTCTACTCCCTTCAAAAAATAATAATAATACTAATAATAATAATAATAATAATAATAATAATAATAATAATAATAATAATAATAATAATAATAATAATTTACCTTAAGACCTTGAAAAATAGGCTAAGATAAAAATACTTTAAAAAATTAATAAAAACTCCCAGCTTTAGTGAAAATGAGAGATATTAACTGCATGTCGTGTACACTAACCTGTGACGATGAATTTAGGTCCAGGCCAAGAATACTTAAATAACACGACCGATACCAACTTATAACTCTTGAAAGCCGCATGGTCAAAGTCAACGGCTATCCTTGTTTCCAAACAATCATATATATACTTGTATATATATATATATATATATATATATATATATATATATATATATATATATATATATATATATATATATATATATATATATATATATATAATATATATATGTATATATATATATATATATATATATATATATATATATATATATATATATATATTGTGACGAAGTGTCCAGTGTCTGTTCTTCAAATCAAACCTGATATCTAAGTGCTTGTCCCGGAGTCTAGTGCACCATTTATATATGGTGACCCCGGAGTGTCCAGTGTCTGTTCTTTAAATCAAACCTGGTATCTAAGTGCTTGATATTTGATTACCAAACTTACCATTTATTCAACAATTATAGTTACCTCACAAAAGCCAGACACCTGAACCCTCATCACACATACAAGACGACTGATTTCTCTAAAGGCAACAGTGATCCCTTATAAAACTTATCAATCA
>JANJGK010006924.1:17500-27500 GCA_039081455.1 Macrobrachium rosenbergii
GCAACGCAGAATTTACGGGTAAATTTCTTTATAAGGGCCTTCCATCACAAGCAAACAAGTTTCTGAAAGAAATCACAATAATCACGAGATGATACAAATTATTAAATGAAAAAAAACAGCTGAAAACTCCAGTGCCATCAGTGACTCATATTTTAGAAGACTGAAACAATCTACCATCCCCAATAACCCACTGAAAGCCTTCATTCCTCGAGACACAGACAGCAACCTTCCAGATCTCCTACACGAGAGGCGAAAAGGACATGTTGAATATGCACCCAGTGCCCCTTACCTTATCCTCCCCACAAACGAGGGAACGCGGAGAAGAATAATGCAGTACCTCCCTTTCATTGGAGGAACAGATATTCAAAAACCTTTCAAAGGCTAAAGAATCAATTGAAAACTAATTTCACACATCTTCCAGGAAGATGGAGGAAAACGGAGAGGATATGGAAAAATAAATTTCAGAGATTCGAACGAAAAGTGACCTTCACTACCTGGAAATGCCGTTCTGTGTTATTAGATCGAAAGTTGATTTCTATGAGACTGAATTAAAAACAATATGCAAACAATACTTTTACCAGTCAAAGTTGAATTTCAAAGAACGCTTGAATTAATTATATGATGAAAATATCAATGCACGACCTTACAAGGAAACGAAAATGAAACGAAGTTTTTCGTCTTTTCTGGCAAAATCTGCCAAATGTCCTGAAAGAACCCTATTTTAAAGAGGAAACTATATCCATTAAATTTATAACTCAAAATTCTGTCACGTGATATATTATTAATGCCAATACTATTCTAATTATCCTTGGAAAACAGGGACGTGAAATTTGAATCAAAGCAGGAAGCATAATTTACATTGTGATTCTTCAAAAACTGCTAAATATCATTCCTTGAAATTTATCGTCACGGAATCAGCATGTGTCCAAAAGGACCTATTTATTAGCATCATTACCATATGGTATACAGATATAAAAATTAGCATGAGTAGCGGCATGTGAAGGACATCATGGGTAAAAGTTAGGAATTGATTCAGTTATTCTCAAAAGCCTTGTGGTAAAGCGTTTATCGTAAAATGCACAACGTAATACAGATTAAATTCAGATTCCTCTCTTTTACGGGTAAAGAATCCTCATGATAATCCTGTGAAAGCAAGTGAATACAGATAAATCTGATGAAATTTTATAAAAAACCAAGCAGTTCTTAAAAAAGGAATCATGTTTAGAGGTAGAGAGGACTAGGTGATTGATTGCTAGGTAGAAGAAAAGAGAGGATTCTCCTTCGCTGAGAACCTGAGAGGAGGTTCGTGACCTGCGTGAAAATTATCGGAACATCGAGGAAGGGTCGAGGAAAATGCTTTTGTACAAGGTCTCTTGAACGAACGCCTGATAAGAGTATCAATGTTTCCTAAGATGCTGAATTTTTACTCAACACATATTGGCGGAGAAGGGAGATCGACAGACAATACACCAAAATTTTTACAAAGCGAAACAGTTCAGGCATGAATTTACTTCGCTCAGAGCAAAACAACCAAGTTAGTAAAAATAATTATAATGATGAAACAAAATTAAGTCTACAACCGATCTCCAACAGACATTTGCCTCGGCATCACATAACCTTATCATAACCAATATGGTGATAATGACGAGACTTACTTGAAGAGCAGATTACAGATGCAAGATTACTAATGATGACAACAAAACTAAAATGAATGATTTTGTTATAATGTGATGTATCACAAACATTACCTAATTGAAAATATTACCTAATTCAGAACTGCACACGTATAAATCACCCATTTAATATAAACGTATATGTCAAAACGAACATGCAGATGACCATACCCGAAACAAAATTCATTGCAAAACAGTTCCACCGTTTTTTTAAATGCCATTTATTCGTCTGAAAGCGGATTCAATTTGAATTACACAACTCACATGACTAAAACAAAAAATAAATAACATACGACCCAACACTATTGTATTCAGTTCAACCCAGTGTTTCCGTTTTAAAGCAAAAGCAGCACAGGTGACTGGTTGAGTGGAACTAAGCAAAAATAGATGTTTCAGGATGCATAACGTACAAGCGAGTTTTCATGACCGGGAAAGTAATTTAAATTGGACAGAACAATTCCTACATGAAGATATATGACACTGGAAACGATTAGTAACATTAGATAACAATGAAATGGAGTGTCGGAAACTGAGATTTTTTATATGAAATGAATTTTGTAACTTCGTTGTTTAAACTCCATACACTAGTGTTCGCTTCACGAGGTAAAGGCCGATTCAGTTAAAAGTTTTCAGAGATAGCCTATAATACAAATAATTAACACCCAATTACACGTGTAACAGAAGTAAATTTCTGACCCGCACCGGGATCAAACCCAGAACTCTCAAACGAAAAGCAGAGGCTCTACCAATTGACCCACATAAGACATAAAAGCAATTGGAACTAGTATTTCTGTAACTGAGGCTTTACCTGGGCAGGCAGCTGCCTAGCTACCAAAGAGATTTACCTAACTTCCGGACCCACCAATGTTGACCAGATCCAACGTTGCTCAAGCTAGCTCAACCGAATGACCAACGTTATTCAAGGTTCTGGTGATATGTTATTGTTTCTTAAATCAATAAATAACTAAATGCTAATAAAATAAATAACGAAAGACACGGGCTTTCGAGTGTACTCGCTAGCAAGAGAATTCAAACGTCACAGCCCAAGATCTGATTTGTTAAAAGTTTACTAACCTGGCGTATTCGAACAAAGCAAAAACTGAAAACATATTTCTACTCTACTTCTGTGATAAAGATGCTACTGGCTACATTCCTCACTCTAGTATGTATATTGCAAAGTTCTGCAATGTACAAATTCTCTTTTGCTGGGACAGAACTGCTCATTAATATTTAGTGTCCCAGAATGATTGTGGCCATATTGCATAGATGAACGTGGGAGATAAGAACGTACGTACTGCATGGATTACTAACCTCAGTGGTAACAGTCACTCATGCGATGATCCTTTCTGTCTCTATAATCCAGTTGTTCAGAATGAACACAGTCTACGCAAGTTCATATAGCACAGCTTAAAATGACCTCAAATCAATGGTAAAACAACAAGCTATATATTTTAACCAAATACCTTCGATGAGGTTTGTAGAAAATAGTTATAACATGTTTCTATGTATTTTTAACAAGATTTCAAGACATATTTTTCAATCATGTTACGAAAGCCAAACTGATGAAGGGAAACTGATCTACAAGCGTATATGCAAATTCAGTTTATCAGCGAATATTCAGCTGATACTCATCTAGGTGGTACTGACGAAAATGTGCCTTTGCTGATTATTTGCAAAGGACATTATACTCTCACTTGTATAAAATAGTCTCCAGAACCAATGAAGAAGTCAAAACGTAATTTTGTACCAAACTGTGACAGGGAGTGGCCTTCTGCAGTTCTATCTCTGCCTTCTACATAGCCACTTTCCATTCATCTCCGCCGGGCATCGCCTCCGGTATTTCCGAGCCATTTTACTCCTCCCTTCGGCGAGTGTGAAATTGTTTGCCTTCTCCTAGAGGATGTGTCGTGTGGCAGGGCTCTTTGATTCCAATTCCATTACACGCTGAGAGATAACAATTCCCTCTACAGAACGCAGTGGGGGCATCTACCTCCTTCTCACACCCAGCGCACTCTCCCCCTCCTCCCGTCCCTGTCTATTCCCCAGAGGAAACTTTCTGTGATTACCTTTGCCTTCAGGAATCCTGCGCCACAGTGATTCTTTCAAAATTATTAGAACAATGCTAATTAAGGGTATTCGGTTCTAATATCATAAAATAAGATGAGGTTTGTGTTTCCAGGTGTATTATGATATTTTGGATTATATTTTTATTCCCGAATAAATATCTCTTAATAATGATTATAATTTTTTGGCAGTGATTTCAAAAACATGACGGTAAAAATGAGAAATAATAATAATAATAATATTATTATTATTATTATTATTATTATTATTATTATTATTATTATTATTATTATTATTATTATTATTATTATTATTATTATATGAAGGGAGTAGACCTTCTTTCAAGAAAGTTTTGTTAAAGAAAATGGCAGCATCAGTGGAATTGATTTTATATATGGTCTTTTCAGTTCTTATCATTTTCTTCTCATCGGGGCTGATATTTGCTAATAACTGGCCGATGTTCATAGCCTGGGTAAGGAAATGGTTCTTTTAGGTTAATTTTAATGTTATCATATCATGTATGAAGTTAAAACTGGCGTGTGGCCGCTGTAGAGTTTCTGGGATTTGCAAATTAAATCTGGGAATCTCCGTCGTGTTTCTAATGGCGTAGTGGAATTCCAACGTTTCCAATCGTATCATCGGTTCATTCTCAAGGAAGGTGGGCTTGTTCTGGTTGGAATGGGTTGTTGTTTAAGATTAAGCCAGCCTTGTGCTGGCACGGGCTCTTGCTCCTGGAGCAGCCCGCAAGTGGAATGGGATGGAGGATTTAGATTCAGCCAGCCAAAGTGGAATGGGGTCGTTAGACGGTATTTATAGTGTCCCGGGTGTCCCGTGTTGTGAGGGCTGAATTTTCATTGGCTGGTTCAAGGGATTAAGTTCCTGATCCAGGCCGTCTCCCAGAGGTCGATGCTCGCACTGGTCTCCAAGTGCGGACGTTGGAGGCTGGGAAGGTAATATTGGAAAGGTCACTGTCGGTAGATGGGGGCACCACCTGGTTGGTTGGTTCGTTCGGCTCTGGGGTGCTGGTGGGCGGCGCCCTACGTGCCAACGTCGGGAGGAGGGAAGTCTCCTGCGTGGTGCTGAGGCTAGGTCTCTCCTTTCCGATGTGTAGGGCCTCCAGGAGGCGGGGGCGGCGGTGGTCTGCCGCCTTATCAATAATTCCGATATTAGGAAAGGGCATAATTCCTAATATCGGAATTATTGATAAGCCGGCAGAATTCCGATATTAGGAAAGAACATAATTCCTAATTTTAACTTCATATATGAAATTATAATATTACAATTAACCTACAAAAAAAAAACATTTCCTTAACCAGACTTTGAACATCGGCCAGTTGTTAGTAAGTATCAACCCTGATGAGAAGAAAATAATGAGAATAATTGAAAAGACCATATATAAAATAAATTTCCACTGATGCTGCCATTCTCTTTAACATAACTTATTATTATTCAACAATAAATGTCTCTTCACTAACGACACACATAACTTCATTTCATTTTAAAAGCACTTAACTATACGGAGAAAAAAAGAATAACTGAAGCAACACCTTAATTACTCGTAGAATTCATCAGATCCAATAGCTAGGATGAAAATCCATTGGATATAGGATACAATAAACATATTAAGATGGTTGAAATCTAACTAATCTTGAAAGAGGCTTCAAAAAAACCGGTATCAACCGCGATTTCAGTGAAATCCCTTCCATCAGTTGAGTGCCAGAAGAAAGAAAGGATGTTGATGAGGTTGAGACAATAAACGTTAAAACTGAGATTTTAAGATGACTTTGGCAAGGGTGAGTTGTCTCTTTTTAATCTCACAGTTTTACATCAATGAAGACAACACTTTCGTCATTGTTTTACCGAGATTTAACATTTTCTTTCGTATTTTCTCTTGAAAATCTATTCAGAACGTCCCGAAAACCTTTCATTTCCATCTTTCACTCTGTATTACACTCTTATCTTTCCACATTCAAGCCTCATTAATTGCAATGTACGACCTAACACTGAAATGATTTCCGCGTAACAGAAGTACCCTTTTGAAATTAAGTGGAAATGGCGAAGCGGTTTCAAGCTTAGGTCTCTTATTTTCTGCTTCGCTGTTGTCAGACGTACCTCCCTATCTCCAGAAACAAACATTTATAAATACCATTTTTACCTCCATACTTTATAAATAAATCAATTTAGGCCAAACTAGCTAAAACAATTTTATTTCATACGGAAGAAAAATATGGTTTATATATACATTTTAAGAGTTTAGACTAATACAGCCAGTTTAGGCTTTTAGAAATAAAAAAAAGTAAATTGATAAACCATACTGACTCTAGAGTTAACAACTGTCACTCTGTCTCGAATGGTGTCATTGGAGAAAACACGTGAACTGTGTTTTTAGAGAAACTGTAAAATAATCAAGACCGACAGCATTCCGGTGTTTCTGGTACAAACTAGTTTTTAAAAAGGACAAAAATTAATACATTAAAACAATGTAGAGCCTCCAGTTAGGGGATCAACATTTACCGCATGAAGAAACTCCAAAGTAGACCTTAGGAAGAGGAGTAACGTTGGTAGCCTAACTGCTGAAAGGCTTGTTTTAGCAAATTTTATCCCAAAGATGCTAATAGACTCAAGGAGCTGTAATGACTTTTGAACACAACGGAAATGCACGGTGAAAGGAATCTATGCTTCTCTTAAGTCAAGCCATCTCAGTAGCCTTGGAAATGTAAAATGTGATGTCATGCAAAGTTCCCAAAATAGGCCTACTCCCGCGGGAATATAACCTCATATGAGAGATATAGTAAAAAATATTTCTATTCACACCTCATTGCAGAATCTATATGAATTCTATAACAAACAACAGGACCCCAAAGGTCTCTAATTTAAAGAAAACCATACCATTAATGAAAATAAAGAGGAAGATAGTAAAATTTGACATTAGTGAATAAATTTGGGTTCGAAACACAAGATATTTTTACATATAGAAACAATAAGTTAACTTAGGATAATATTGGTTTTCCAACAGTAAACGATGCAGGTCCTTACCTCCAACACAGCAGGAAAAAAACGGGGAGGGTAAAATGAATCAGATACACTCTCCAGATAAAAACGAAGAGAGGGATATCAAAATTTATTCGTATGCAAATGGAAGGATGAAAAGGATATAATGAAGCAAAAAGAAAGAAATATCATACAAGAAAACCCAAGAGCCTAGATAAGAACGGAGGGGGACAATTCTCTGTTTATAAAATGTGAGGAGAGAGAGAGAGAGAGAGAGAGAGAGAGAGAGAGAGAGAGAGAGAGAGAGAGAGAGAGAGAGAGAGAGAGAGAGAGAGAGTGGTGAGGATATCATGGACTAACTGAACATCTTCACTTAAAACCCTTGAAACAATTTGCGTACCACTGGATTAAGTTTTTGCAGTTTAATATAAGTCCAATAATCACATTTGCATGAACCGACATTTACATATAAATTTACGTATTCATTAAGTTATTCGTCATCTGACTTTTCAAGAGCATATATAGTTACAAAAGATTCATCCAGTGCAAAACTTTACGGAAATCTGGTACAGAATTATTCAATACACATCAAAGTATAAAATACTAAGCTAAGGAAAATAAACAAATATTTGAAATGATTCTACAGTTACTATCAGCGTATATGCTGACTTAGTCTACAATAACTACAAGTGTTACTTAAAATGAACATAACTACCTTTGACTATATAGTTTTACACTGAAATCATTATACCTAGCTGCAAATCTTTCGTCTTAACAAAACCAGCAGAAATCAATGGGGATAACCCGAAAACTTGAAGTCAACAAGTTCATTTTTACTCCATACTACTCACTGTATATGCATACATATAGAAACTCACTGTTGTGGAATACAATATTTGGGACATTATCTTAAACATTTAGAATGTACTTGTATACACCTTCGTTAGTTGTATGCGTGTGCTTTGTGTTATATTATTTAAACTTATGATGGGGTTAATGGAAAATCAAACATTAAATATATACCCAGTTTCCACTTGGCTGGTTGACATTTCGGCTATGAAATAGATTCATATTCTACGGTATTTGATTATATATATCTATGGTTATCGCACAAGTATCGTTGAGAACAGATCAAATGAATCTTTGTGAGCAACACAAAGAGAGGAGTCAGATGTCAAAAAGAAAAGTGAAGCATAGATCATCGAACAACGTTATAGGTCATTTGAGACGGGTATAAATAATGCTGAAATATACAAATCCTTCAGTATACAAATTAAATGAGATAGGGACTCGGATAGGCAGAGGGGTTCACAATAAAAGTTTATAGCAAAGACAAATAATGTACAATGAAGTTTAGTTATAGTTATTGTGTTCAAAGTTCTGAATGCAAAGGAGAGAATCATGACAGGAAATATGATCTTCAAACCTCTCTCCTGTTAACGTTTCAAGTGCAGTCTTTCCCTTTTTCTGCAAAATCTGGCATAATATCGTGATATTTAACTAAGCGTTTCCACCCCGAATATCGTCAAGCAATTTTCAGAATTCCACAGCTGTGCAGACTCGCGGCAAAATTGGAACAGTTTTCAAGTTACGATATTAAATTTGCTCAGGCAACTAACGAAGAAAATTTTGATGAAAAATTCCGACGGTTGGAATAATTATCTCAAAATTATTTGGCGTAGATGGAAATTTTGCCTTCACATAGGTACCCTCTGGGTGGGAAACATTAAGTAATAAATTGTTAAAAAACAAAATGGAATTTCCACGTGGAAAACAAGAAAATTATTTATAGTAGAGACATATAATGAAATTCCCATGACATAGGTAAAATTGTTACTGTTGCTGTTGAATATTTTTTACATGGATAAAGTACTGAGGAAACTTGAAGGAGTTCGGTGCAAAGTTGTGGAGTGGAATAAGAAAAGGGGTCGTAAATACACTGGGTTACGGAGTGAATGGTAATTTACTGACAATACAACGTTAGTTGGTGCTCATGAAGAGAGTTTGAAAGCGTCTGAAAGAAAAAGTTGAGTGTTAGCAAGAGGAAAGTTGTGGAAGGTAAATGGTGAAATTATTGTCACTCTAGATGACATAAGATTAGCTGTGAGTAATTAGTATTTCTATTGAGTAAATACATCTGAAAATAGCAGCGTGAGAGAGGAGTTAAGTCACAGAATAGGCGAAGCAATAAGGTAACATGATCTCTCTCATTCAGGGAAGTGAAAGGCAAAATTAGAGGTAGAAACTGTAGCGATCAATTGGCTGCGCAGTCTGTGTAAATTAAGGCAGTACGAAAGTATGGAAAATGCTAAGATTACAAAGACAGATGTTGAAAGAGGTTTTCATAGGTGAAAAGTGAGTAATTTGATTTTCATGAAGTAGAATTACACCATATTCATGTAATTAATAAGAAAGGGTGAATTTTTACGGGAGAATTTACTTTAATCAGTTTTACCACAAAATAGGGAATTTTCCAGACTCACTGGAACAGATGAAATGAACGATTTTGCCACAGATGCATATGAAAAGTCCGACTTCAGATGGCCCGATTATTTTCTGTGAGGGTTCTTTTAAAATAAAGATAATGACAGAAAAAAGAAGAAATCTCAGTTGCTCTTCATTACTGGAACCTATGCAAAGTTATTGCTGAATTCTGAACAGATATCAGCATAAAAAAATCAACAATTACTGATTGCAGGGACTGAAGTAATCCTGCAGGCAATAATTGAATCATACAAAAATCTTAATATTCTTCCTACGATGGAACTTTATATATTTGAGATAACCCTCTTTGCATACCTTATTTTGAAACTCAGAGTACTGTACTGTGCGCAGATGCATTAGGCAGGTAGACAGTCAAGATATTCGGTGATTGTGTGGGACGAAATTGCAATCAATAAAATTTCAGTAACAACTGCAGCTCGTTCATAATTGATACGCTCTCTCTCTCTCTCTCTCTCTCTCTCTCTCTCTCTCTCTCTCTCTCTCTCTCTCTCCACTATGAAATGCACACACCAACGAATGTTATAGGTTACAAAAATCTTAGATCACTATAAAATACAAAAACAAGACTTTCTGAAAATATTAATTCAAGGCAAAAACTAACAAGAACACGCACGCTTATATAAGAAAGGACGACTCTCAAAAGAAAGGAAATAATTACGAGGTCGTCAGGGATTTTACAACCAGTGTTTTCTCCTGTAATGGTTATGTTGCTCGCCAATAAATATTTCGCAAGTGTGAACTCGAAAAAAAAAGGTAAAGGAGTAAAG
>JANJGK010006924.1:32500-34130 GCA_039081455.1 Macrobrachium rosenbergii
TCAACACCTGAACTGGTGGTCACTATACATTTGTTTTACAAACTTTGCAGTCATAAGGTTGCAGGGGCGACGCTGCTTGTTACCTGTGACTTACAGCATGTGCAGACATTACATGCTTGTGTCTTACATTCTACATACTGCGGCACCGGCAGATTTCGTAACACAGGTGAATTCTGGTTTCTCACTATTTTTGAAAGAATGTAAAACGATTGCTTGATAGCATTAAAAGATGGGTAAAAAACTCTTTAAATGGCCGAGATATACTAAAAAGTGATAATTATATGCCTCACTTCACTGAAACCTAGAAATTGTTATTGTATTAAAAGCTTTTGACAGTTAATATTTTATTGGTTCATAAAAACTATGAATACCAAATCAAATTAGAATTTCAAATATCTCAAATTGTTCTGCATTACTAATGGAAAGTATCTACACCTAATTTCAGCACTGCAAATGATATAACTGGATCATTCTCTAGCACGCTAAAAGTTATTCAGTCATTGACAATTATACATAAACATACAGTTATTATTATTGCAATTAATTATAAGATTCATAAACTGGACTTCAGTCAATTCTTTACCTCCATAACGGGAATGCTAGAGCGAGATGTAAAATAATGAGAGAGAGAGAGAGAGAGAGAGAGAGAGAGAGAGAGAGAGAGAGAGAGAGAGAGAGAGAGAGAAAGTTGGACATTTCTTTTTTCTCCTAATAACGCAATTTACAGAAGAAATGAGGATTAATGACATCATAGGAGATTTAAAATTTGAAAGAAATAATACATGGACTTAATTCTTTATTCAAGGGTGCCATCATGAACAAGAATCCAGGTGTAAATATTATTTAAATATTGGCAATTGGACCCTCCAAAAGACATATATTTTGAACAAAGAAAACTGTGGGATGCACTATTATAAAAAAATACCTGAAATGCATGTCAGAAATAGATAGCACCATAAAAACGCAGGGAAACATGAATGAATATAAATATAGGCAAAATGCCTAGCGCTCGGACCTATGAGGTCATTCAGTGCTGAAAGGGAAATTGAGAGTAGAAAGGTTTGAAAGGTGTAGCAGGAGGAAAACCTCGCAATTGCACTATAAAATAATTGTTAGGAGAGGGTGGATAGCAACATGGAAGAGAAAAAATATGAATGGAGGTACAGTAAAAGGAATGAAAGGGGTTGCAGCTAGGGCCGAAGGTGCAATGCAAAGAAACTTAAGTAATGCCTACAGTGCACCGCGTGAGGTACACTGACGGCGCTACCCCCTAAGGGGGAAATATTTAGAAATAAAAATAATAATTCCAAGCACATGAATGTCATAACCATTAATCAAGCACCCCTTCTCCATAGCTTTCTTTGTCTTATCTTTCCCTTTATACAACAGAATCCTCTACCTCAGGATCGAAAAGAAGGAATAACATTTTCACGAACATAAATTCAATAACTTTCCCTGCAATATTTTGCGAGATTGTTATTATTAAAATAGTTTAACCAGACCACTGAGCTGACTATCAGCTCTCATAGGGCTGGCCCGAAGGACTAGGATGAAATGACAAGTCTAGGCTAGAAGCCTAGCACTGGGACCTAATAGGTCACTCGCCAATGATGAATGAAAGAAAATGAAA
>JANJGK010006925.1:0-7500 GCA_039081455.1 Macrobrachium rosenbergii
ACCAGCGCCTCTAGTTTCTCCACTTCCCAATTTCATAAGAAGCGAGATAATCAAAATCCTCATGTCTGTTTGCTCCATTTTCTATTCCTCCTTCCTTCATAGTGCCTGTGCTTCTGACCCATACGTCATCACTGTTTTGATTACAATTTATCTGGAATTTCTTTAGTGCACACTACTCCTACCAACCCCCTCAATTTCCCCAATCTGCTCTTATATGTTTTCAACCTCACTGGTTTACAATAGATCCTAGGTATTTGAAATTCTCTTCTTGTTTTAAATCTAGATGTCTTGTATTCTGTATAAATAAACTATCCCCATTTCTTGCTCGACTCCATAAACCCTTAAAAAAATGTTCTGAGATTTGAAATCTTCTGCCTCACTCGATAATTTCTCTTTTATAGTATCTCTTCTCTGTTTACACACACTTCTCATTCATTCGACATCACGTCTTCTTCCGAGGTCGCCTTCAACAGTTCAAGTATTCGTTTTTCGCCTGTACACCAAATTCCTTAAGTTTTTGCTACTGTGATGGACTTGATACCTAGCCATTTTCCCTTTTTGCTTATAACCTTCATTACTTTCATGTACGTATCTCCAACAATGGCCAATGCATTTCCTGTTTGTAGATGCTTATAATAATTTGGCCATCTTCATTTTGTAATCACCCTTAAGCAAGCTAGTTCATTCTCTATCTGTGATGACAAATGACTGAAGCAGGTCTTATCTTTGCTTTCTCCTTGAGTTAGATACTCTGTAAATGTTCTTGTCCCTTTCCTTTATACCTAACTTGCTGTTCAGCTACTCCCTAGCCATACCCTCTGCTTCCCCCTTCTCTTTATCACACTCCGGCACCTTGTACATGCCTCACCTTCCATTCTTTAAAAGACTTTGATTTATATCTGTTTGAATCTTTGATCTCTCAGTTCCACCACACCATAGCCATTTGTTCGTCAAACTGCACCTTTCAGACTTGTTTTTTTTCATATAGTTTCAAATATTTTTGCTCCATCAAGTACTTCTTTCTTGAATCTATTCGTATTTGATGCCTCGCTCTAATATACATCTTGAATTTTTCTTAATGGTCTCCTTTGAAATCTCATATTTTATTGTTTTATCTCTTTAACCTTTTCTTAAGTTTTCTAATTCTAATCTTGATATCCAACATTAGCACTCTATGTTGTTACATAAATGCCTCACCAAGAATCACTATACAATTTAGTGCACTGCTTCTATTTTATCCTCGCAAACAAAATTTAATCTCTTTAAATCTCTCTTTGAACCTCTAGTTCTACCACCCTAAATATGTTACTGAATGGCGATCTGCCTTCACAAACCAGGTGCTCACATGAGCAAACTAATTTGAAACTCTGGGCCATTTCCAGGATATATTCTATTTTCATTCCTCACTTTATATCTATGGCCTCAATGAGCATCCTCGTATTCTGTCCACCCCTATGATGATTTTCTCTCCACTCTACCATTTTAAGTAATGTTTAAAACATTTTTTTCTCTTGCTCCTGGCAACCTATCTGGGGTGGGTATGCTGAAATTGCTTTTTCTTCCCCTACTAGCAACAAAGCCTTTTTAGACCAATCTCTATTTTTTGCTTCCACCACTTTTTGGTGTTCTGTAAAAGAAAACTATTGAGATGGTTTTGTCTGTCCATCCGCACTTTTTCTGACCGCCCTCAGATTTAAAAACTACTGAAGCTAGAGGGCTGCAAATTGGCATGGTGATCATCCACCCTCCAATCATCAAACACAGCAAATTGCAGATCTCTAGCCTCAGTGGTTTTTATTTCATTTAAGGGTAAAGTTAGCCATGATTGTCCATCTGGCAAAGCTGCAGGACAGGCCACCATCGGGCCGTGGCTGAAAGTTTTATGGGCCGCGGCTCATACAGCATTATACGTTATACAGAAAACTTGATTTCGCCGAAGCTCCTTCAGCGCATTTTTTACTTGTTTTATTAACAATTAACTATAACTCCTACGTTTCCTATTATCTGTGACCCACAAGAATAGGGTTTAACCCATTACCTATCTCTCTGATCTATTTCCCTTCCAGCTAGTATTTTGCACATAGAACATTTATCGCCATCACATCAATACTTTCTCTTAACTTTCCGGTCAGGTCACCAACATTCCGTGATCCTGTTCTACCCCTTCCCCCTTCCACCGTTTTTTTTTTTTTTTTTTTTTTTTTTTTTTACCCAAAGTGGTGAACCATGGAATATCCTTTGTCCACTCACTACGTCATGCACCCGACACGGTCTACAGATTTCGTTAAAGTTTTTATGATCGTAAGCCCCTATAGTCGTCAACGACAATTATCGCGGTGGGCCTAGCCACTGACTAAAAAATAATCTTTTGCAAGGCAGCAGTTGTCTTTTTCTTCGCCTTTTCCGACATGCAAGAATACGCTGACAGTATTGTTACACCCCTATCACTGGGTGTTACTCATAGTTATGTAATTATTGCCAGCTTTGCAATTTTCCTTTCCCATCTCGTTTCACTGTGTTACTTTTTATTTCATAAACTATCCTATCATTATATTCAAACGACACTATACATACAACTGACTTTAATAACATCTTACTAGTCATTAATGATACCAATGAGGAAATAATATTTGAAGAATTTCCGTCTTAAATTTAGTAGGTATTTGTCTCTGTAATTTAAGGTTTATGCTTCATCTTCAAGAAGATACATTAAGCCTCATTATTACAACAATACTTACATAAAAAAAAGATAAAGTTACGATGACAGCCACTGACATGCGTATGTAGCTTAAGATTTATTTTTCGAACGAAAACTTTTGCTGTCCGGAATGCATGAGGAAGAAGCTAATTTTATACGAAACACGGACATCGTGCATGCAAATTTCATATTACTGCTGTACTCAGTAAGGAAGACTTGTATTTAGAGAGATTCGGCTCCAAAATAAGAGGGTTCCAGCCATCATTTTGCCGCAGTCTAATTATGTGATTATGCAGTGCAGTTGACTAAGATCATTTGGAAATAGTATTATCTTAGATTCTGTTTAGACGAGAAAACTTCGTATTATATGGTAGATAATATATCTGACTGCGCATATATATATATATATATATATATATATATATATATATATATATATATATATATATATATATATATATATATATATATATATATATATATATATATATATATATATATATATATATATATATATATGTATGTATGAAAAACCAAATGGAGAATTTCAGACATTTCTGGGAGGATTCGAACCTCCACCTGGTATATCAGAAAGGGGTAATATTAACTACTTGACCAGTAGATTCTTCTACTTTATAACATATAGCTTCTTCTACTTTATAACTATAGCTTCTTATATCATAACTTTGGAGAGTACCGTGAATCTGAATGAGAGAAACCGAAATAACTTTTATTTCAATATCTCAATAAAGAAAGGGTAACCTGTAAATTGTATTTAGCATAACCTTGACCCTACGTGACTGAAAAATCGAGAATGCTGATTATTGAAGGCAGTTGAATAAGTGTATAAATAAGCTGCAACAATATTCTTTGAATTTTATGTCTCTAAAACAATGCTAAAATACATATTTGATATAAAAAAAATTCAATGCCATCGAACTTTTAAGATATTCAGATTTAAGAAAAATCGTTATAGAAGTTTTCATGCTGGTGGTTAACAAACTATCCTCGTGAAATGGGTATAATATTGCGTCAAGACTGTTAGCTGGAGTGATTTGTGTATAATTTATATTAACAAAGCATCACCACGAACGCAGCAATGGATAAGGAGTTAATGTGTGTTTGTCTGTGCACAAATTAGTATTCTTGATAATTAAAAAGTGAAACTGAGAATAATAAGGTTATGTGATGTATTGTGAAATGGAACATTTATTAGTACTAAATCTGTTTGACGACTTTCAAGCCTGGAATGCCTTAACTGGCCACCAAAACCAATTTCTGCATCGGTTTTCCATTGAATATTTGTCTTTAGAGTCAGTTAAGCTTTTTGATATATTGTTTGAGGTTGTCACTTCTTTGTGTGATGGTTGTCTATTAACACAAAATTCATTAATCTTCAATGTTTTTTATGCCATTTTATTATAAATTATGTATATATATATATATATATATATATTGTTATATATATATATATATATTATATATATATATATATATATATATATATATATATATATATATATATATATATATATATATATATATATATATATATATATATATATATATATATATATATATATATATATATATATATATATATATATATAATTATTTATTTATATCTACGCAGATATATGATAGAGTTGCACTGATTATTCGGCAGATTATCGGTAATCGGGTATATCGGCCATTTGGCTAATTAGTCGGTATCGGCTTGTTGGAAGAATAATCGGTTTTCATGGTCGGCCATTCTTACCTTTTTTACTTTGTTGATAAAATATTTTGTAGGTCACGTAAAATAAACCCATCAATGTAATGATAATCTAGCCTTATTCCCAGCGCTCGAACGCGTAGATCTGAACAACAATGAATTACTTTGGGATTTCCCTGGGGAATAAATCTCCATAGATAAAACGATGTGAGAGTTGAAGAAACACCCTTTACCCTCCTGAGCTACAAGGATGTGCTTAAATTATCTTTTATAAAGTAATTCATTTAGAAATCAGAGGTATTCCAATTGGTTGTGCGTTGAGTGATTCACAATTTTGTAAGTTAATAAAACATATCATGACGTCCGAAACATGAAATCATCTGTGAGTAGATTGTCAGTTGCTTAGTAAATCAGCATAGCGTGACAACAGGTACGCAGTAAATACGTTTATTCGTTTGTTAATGAAACACGGAGGTGTTCCCTAGCAGTTGTTCGTGTCAACTCACGCCTCCTCTGCTCAAAATAGGCTATGAAATTTCAGTACCCTTGTTTACTCTAAACCGTTTCTGAACAGCAATGATGACAATAAATTTTTTTTGGCTCCGAATGATACAAGCTGTCATTTCTAGACGTATACAAAAAAAGTAAACAGGCCAAATGTTTCTAAGGACGTTTGTTTCCTGTTCATTGATGTGGGAAATCAGATTCCTCGTAACTTTAAAGACTGAGGAAATTATAAATTCAAGATTGCTACTCCCTTACAAGTGGTGGTACGGTCACACACACAAAAAAAAAAAAGTAAAGAGAAGCGCCGAAGTTTCTTTCGGCGCAATCGAATTTTCTTTTCAGCGTATAATGCTATAATGAAGCTCTCAGCCACGGCCCGTGAAACTCTCAACCGCGGCCCATGAAACTTTCAGCCACGGCGGTGGCAATGAGCTGTTGGCACCTATAGCGGTGCCAGACGCACGATCATGGCTAACTTTAATCTAAAATAAAATAAAACTACTGAGGTTAGAGGGCTGCAAGTTCGTATGTTTGATGACTGGAGGGTGGATGATCAGCATACTAATTTGCAGCCCTCTGCCTCAGTAGTTTTGAAGATCTGAAGGCGGACAGAAAAAGCGTGGACGGACAGACAAGGCCATCCCTATAGTTTTCTTTTACAGAAAACTAAAAAAACAAAAACACGTGAGAAGGAACAAAATCTTCATGTGCCGCGTGCATAAGGCTGACTCTTGAATAACAGTTCACTGGCAATCAAAGGAGAAACTACAGCAAAATCGGTCTAATTCTGTCCTTATACGCTCCCTATTGGGAGCTCCTTACTTGTGATTATGAATATTATATCATACTTATACTTTGTTGCAATAAGTAACTTCATATCGTAATACGTTGTATATAACTGGCGGCTGATTATTAGGTGTAGGCCGGTAAAGCAAGACCTATTAATGGGCAACCGGTCTACTTATTTATCGGTGCATCCCTTATAATATATATATATATATATATATATAATATATATATATATAATATATATATATATATATATATATAAATATATATATATATATATATATATAATGTATGTATACTAGCTGATCCACCTGTCGCTGCCGGGAAAACTCTGAATGACCATCTATGGGTAGGGGGATGGAATGGTGAGCGGGAGGGGGAGGGAAGAAGGAGAGGAGGGGACGGAGAAGGGAGATGGGGAAGGGTGAAGGGGAGAGAAAAGGAAGAGGAAGGGGAAGGGAGGAGGAAGGAAAGGTGAGGGGGAGGGAGGGAAGTTACATTCTTCTATCAGAAGAGAATAAAAAGCATCTCCACCGAACAAAGACAATAATTCGCACTCAGCTGTGTCTGTGTTTGGGTGTGTGTGGGATGGAGAAGGTCTGTCTCTTGTGGAACAACAGATGGACCCAGTGTTGCCACATTTCCACATCACTGACTTCCATGCTCGCCTAAATTTTAAATTCATTCAACCATGGTAAAATCTAACGTACATAAAATGGTATATGCTTTCCTTCACAGTCTAAAAATCGTTTTCCATAAACATCGTTTTCAAGTTAATCATAATAACTTTTTACATTTATTAAACAATTTTTAATAGATTTAAGTTACTTAATTAGATGAAAACTTAAGGTGGTTACTCTGTCGTTGTCTGCATTTGACATGTCATTGGTCAATCGAGACATCGTTCAATCGATTTCTGGTGCTTGATGATTCGGCATAAACAATCATTCTTTGATGGCTCTTTATTCAGCATTATTATATAAACATATATATAAATATGCAAATTACCGAGAAAATAGGTCAATGATTCTGATAATATAAGAAAATAATATATCTAACCACAAAATAACCGTAAAAAGAGTGTGAACATTTTTTCCACACTTGGTGTGGCAGACTGTGCCTACTGGCATTAGGTATGTTGGCAAGTGTTGTTGCTAAAGCACCCCATAAACCTCATTTAAATCGAATTTATAATGATATACGCCATTTCGATGCCATGAGGTATTCGCTATAACGAATTCCAAAGGTAAAAACAAAGAAGAAACGATAAAATTAATGATAAAATTCGCATTTGAACTAATAAAGAAAAAGGATATACTGTCATCATACATCTTGTATGCCGTGTTGAGCTAGCAGCTACTAAGCATGTACGAATGAGGAAGACAACTAAAAAAAAATCTTTGGACATGCTGGTTTGGAGCCATTGGTTTATAGCTATGAAATATATTTTGTAATGAGTCAAAAATATTTAATTTAGCAATACAACCAAGTAGTGAGGTAAATGTTTAACACTTATATTAATAATTATCATAAATTATGATAAAAATTCACGTAAATTCTGATCAGAAATTCATGTTATGGAGATTTATTGTTGTAGGCGAATCATACATCTGTAGCGCAGA
Source organism: Macrobrachium rosenbergii (assembly GCA_039081455.1). Classification (NCBI taxonomy): domain Eukaryota; kingdom Metazoa; phylum Arthropoda; class Malacostraca; order Decapoda; family Palaemonidae; genus Macrobrachium; species Macrobrachium rosenbergii. The sequence goes on from JANJGK010006925.1 coordinate 7,331, forward strand.
AGAAAAGGTGGAGCGTCAGGTGAAAAAGGAAAATAAACCCAGAAACCCAAGGGAAGGGATGACGTAAAACTAAAAATTCATTTGTTTTGTCCGTGTCCTTATGTCTATCACGCGGAAGGGGATTGATTTGAGTTAAAACATTTCTGGGCTGACATAGAGGCCGTCTGAAA
>JANJGK010006925.1:10000-32500 GCA_039081455.1 Macrobrachium rosenbergii
CGATATCAGAGGGTTTGAAAGACTTATTCCTTGAAGATCTGAAAGAAATAACTGGGCTATGCACTACTTTTCCTTATTTTGCATATTAAACAGCTCTTCCACCTTTTCTTTAAACCATCCTGCATTGTTTTAATACACACACACACACACACACACACACACACACACACACACACACACACACACACACACATATATATATATATATATATATATATATATATATATATATATATATATATATATATATATATATATATATATATATATATATATATATATATATGTATTTATGTATGTATAATTCATATATAAATGTATAGTTAACAGTAATTCACCACGAAACCTTAATATGATAAAGTTGCAATAAAATATATCACAGCCTGAGCGTTTGGATTTTTCAAATTTAAAAAGTTCGGTATCCCACCACTCCACGCAATATAAGCGTAACTGAAATATCTGCGCTCCACAGAAAATACATCAATTTTTTAACGTCACAGAATTTGACAAGCGCAATATTAAATCTGACAGGCCGGAAGATACAACACACCTCTCCATTTTCACTTTGTTCGCCTGGCCCGGATTCTGCTTACACTCTTGCTGCTCCAATATATCTTAACGATAATATAGAATGAATATGTCCCTAGGAAAAGAAATCTATGAGTCACGAAATATTTAGGAAGAAATGTCTCAATAAAATCTAACATTAAATTGTTACATGGTCTTTTTCTTAAATTGAAGAAAAATTGCCTGTATTTCCTTTGTCTTTCATTCCAAATTGTTCTGGCAGTCACTTTTGAATAATAATAATAATAATAATAATAATAATAATAATAATAATAATAATAATAATAATAATAATAATAATAATAATAATAATAAACATGCAACACGGCTCCAGGAAATGAGGAGAATAAAACAAAGATTCGCCGAAATCACTACAGACACAGTCAGACACCAACTAAAGAAAATCCCCAACAGGAAAATCCCAGGTCCCAATGAAGTCGATGGATGCTGGCTCAAAAACTTCAAGGCCCTACACCCACGAACAGCAGAACAACTCCAGCATTGTATCAAAAACCACCATGCACCCAAATGGATGACCACAGGGAAAACATCCTTAGTACAGAAAAAAAAAAAACGGGAAATATAGCAAGTAACTACAGGCCTATCACCTGCCTACACATAATGTGGAAGTTACTAACAGGTATCGTCAGTGAAAGGCTATACAACTGCCTAGAGGATACAAACACCATCCCCCACCAGCAGAAAGCCTGCAGAAAGAAGTGTAAGGGCACAAAGGACCAGCTCCTGATAGGTAAAATGGTAATGAAGGATAGTAAGAGAAAGAGAACCAACCTAAGCATAGCATGGACTGACTACAAGAAAGTCTGCTACATGATACCGCACACATGGCTAATAGAATGCCTGAAAATATATGGGGAAGAGAAAAACATCAGCAGCTTCCTAAAAGATACAATGCGCAACTGGAATACGGTACTTACAAGTTTTGGGATAAGACTAGCAGAAGTTAACATCAGGGGAGGGATCTTTCAAGGGAACTCTCTGTCCCCAATGCTCTTCGTAGTAGCCATGATTCCCATGACAAAAGTATTGCGGAAGGTGTATGCTGGGTACAAGCTCAAGAAAGGAGGCAACAGAATCAATCATCTAATGTTCATGGACGACATCAAGCTGTACGGTAAAAGCATCAGGGAAATAGATACCATAATCCAGACTGTAAGATTGCATCTGGGGATATCAGGATGGAGTTTGGAACAGAAAGTTCGCCTTGGTCAACATACAAAATGGCAAAGTGACAGGGACTGAAGGGATAAAGCTACCAGACGGGAATAGCATCAAACACATAGATGAGACAGGATACAAATACCTGGGAATAACAGAAGGAGAGGATGTAAAACACCAAGAGATGAAGGACACGATGAGGAAAGAATATACAGTAAGTATACACTTGAGGCGATACTCAAGTCAAAACTCAACGCCGGAAACATGACGAAAGCCATAAATGCATGGGCAGTACCAGTAATCAGATACAGCGCAGGAGTAGTGGAGTGGATGAAGGTTGAACTCCGCAGCATAGACCAAAAAACTAGGAAAAACTTGACAATACACGAACACTACACCTAAGAGCAAGACAGACTATACATAACACGAAAGGAAGGAGGAACACGAGAACAGAGCACTGGGGCAATATCTGAAAACCAGTGAAGACAAGTGGCTAAGAAGTGCATGGAAAGAAGGATTGATAAAAGTAAACGAAGACCCACAAATATACAGAGACAAGAGAATGAAAAACAGAACACAGGAATGACACAACAAACCAATGCACGGACAGAACATGAGACAGACTAAAGAACTGACCAGTAACGAAACATGGCAATGGCTACAGAGCGACGAACTCAAGAAGGAAACAGAAGGAATGCTAACAGTGGCACGAGATCAGGCCCTAAGAACAAGATATGTCTAAAGAACAATAGAAGCACCAGCTAGATAGCAGTAATAAATGGTACGAACATCAATCAACCTGAGGGAGTGATAGAAAACGACCAGGCAAAGATCCTCAGGGACTATGGTGTCAGAACAGATAGGATGATACTTACTGATACACCAGACTTGACGCTGATTGACAAAATCAAGAAGAAAGTATCGCTCACTGATGTCGCAATATCATGGGACCAGAGTAGATGAGAAAGAACGAGAAAAAAATTGATAAGTATCAAGACCTGAAAATAGAACTAAAATTGATACGGGATATGCCAGTGGAAATTGTACCCATAATCATTGGAATATTAGGCACGATCCCAAGATCCCTGAAAAGGAACATGGAAAAACTAGAAGCCGAAGTAGCTCCAGGACTCATGCGGCAGAGTGTGCTGTTAGAAACAGCGCACATAATGAGGAAAGTGATGGACTCCTAAGGAGGCAGGATGCAACCCGGAACCCCGCACTATAAAACCACCCAGTCTAATAGGATGACTGTGGTAGACCAAAATAATAATAATAATAATAATAATAATAATAATAATAATAATAATAATAATAATAATAATAATAATAATAATAATGGTAAAACGTCAACGATCAGTTATTCGAACTGGTGATAAAGGAAAGAAATAGCGACAAAATTCGCTGAAAGGGTCTTTCTCTTAATAACAATAATAAATTAAAGAAAAGACATCTTTTCAGTGTGACAAATAAAAGAATAATTAATTTCATTCTCCATACCTAGATATATCTCTTTCCAACCGAAAAATATTTCCTCGGTGGAAATTACCAAAATAATTGTTCCTGAATGAGATAAATATGATGTTGAAAGTCAAGGGGATTTGTTGTTCTTTAACTGAGATCAACATATTTTCATGCAGTCGGGAAGGGAGATAAACTTGGACAAAGTACTATGCTGCTTGTTAATATAGACCTTTTTGTTCGGAATTAACGATAAATATCGAAAGGAGATATGATTGAAGCCAATCATGTTGAACAATATCCTTTGTTACTAGTCACCCTCCAGTGAATACTGTTCATAAATAATCAGAAATAAGACAGAATTTCCAAAGATACCTGCTTCAAATATTTACCCTCACGTCGAAAGAAAGGCTATATTATTAAAAAATCTACGATGAGGGATTTCCATATTATGTAGAATAAGGATAACGTCATATACATTGTCTGTTACAGCTAATGGCGACTGTTACTGGGGAAACGAAAATAAGGAGAGTGATTTGCACAATTATTCTAAAATAAACTATAACTTTTAGAGACACAGGAGTTCCGTAACACTCAAAACAAATCAAAGGATGAAATAATACCAAAGCCAACTCATAGCTCCCTAGGAGATCTGGGAGGTTAATCGTAGTTCATTAACATAAACTGAACTAATTCAAATGGAAATAACCGCATACTCTGGGCGTAACCTTCTCTCTCTTTCCCTCTCATATATATATATATATATATATATATATATATATATATATATATATATATATATATATATATATATATATATATATATATATATATATATATATATATATATACACACACACACACACACACACACACACACACACACACACGCATATAGTCTATTCGCGCAGGGAAACTATCACGTGTAAATGGCTGAAATATTCTTTTTGGCATCTTGTAAGACTTCTGGGCTTCCTCGTAAGCAAGAATTCGTCGAAGATACTTCATATACAGTATATCCTTTATCATCCAAGATAACAAGACAGTCGATTGCATTCAAACAATATGCTATAATTATGAATTCTGTAATAATAATGACGATTCTTTCGTTGACACAATATCTGTTAGAGATATCGAGCCCTTTCCAAAAGTAATTTCGACAAACTTTCCAACACTGGTACATATCTCAGATTAGTGCAGCAGATAATTGCATATTTCATAAGAATCGTTCAGATAGTGAAACAAGCATGAAATTTTGCACAAGTGCTCTTTAAAGTTCCCTCTATCAGAAAAGGGCGCTGGCCACGCAAAAAATTTAATATGGCGGCCAAATTCCAAGATGGCGGCCAGTATCGACAGATTTTGGCTAATTTTTCACTAGAATGGCATGTACTTGCTTCTAGCAATATGGTAAAGCTCTTCCATACTATTTCTTGTGAATATTATGTTTCTGTAGCTTTCCAGTACAGTTTACCTTTAAATATGGGGGCTATATGGCTGCCAAGAAAAGGTAGAAACAATAATTATAATGAGAAATAATGCCCGTTCAACAATTATCGTTTTAAGCATGGATCTTGGTTTCTGTGGTTTTAGATCCTAATGAGGCCATCTCTTTCGAATAACTCATCAATTTTGAAGGAAAATTAATAAATGTAAAAGAGTGTATGTCTGCACACAACCAGGGCACACTGGTGACATCACTGCTGTGTAACTCAGCATGGGGTTCAGTGCCAGCTAATCCAGCTTTACTAATCCTGTAGTCTTAGACTAGTAGTTGTAGTATAGTTTAGTTTAGTGTCCCAAATGCTTTCTAACAGCCCCAGACCAGCTATAGTTAGATAGCCGCACCTGAATAGACAGGATGTGCCAGCGCGGGAGAGCCGAGCCAAGGGTATGCCTGAATTGCCGGACACATTCACAAACATCTCACCAGCTTCCTTTCAAACAAAGAACCCTGTGCCACCAAACACTGCAATACCAAAGCCACCCACAGATATCTTGGGGCCACAGCTTGCACTGGAGTATCAGTGGCTAGACAAGGTCATAGTCACCCAGGAAATAGATGATGCAGTGAATCTGACGTGGTCAGCTCATCACGCTTCAATGAAGAGAAGCCCAGAATTTGAAGTAACCATAACTTCATTGCTTCCTCTCCTGCGTGATCAGGCTCATTCTGTTGCTACGATCAAACACGTGATGCAGAAAGTGCAGGATGTCACTGATTTTCTGAACCCTGGCCAGATACCCATAATCACAGCTGATCAGCCAATCTATGCCGTAGCAAAGCAGGTGCAGTGGCAGTGGCCTGATCAGTATGGCGAAGACAAGTATCTGGTAATGTTTGGTGGTCTGCACATTGAGATGGCAGCAATGACATCTCTTGGTACTCTTCTTCATGGCAGTGGTTGGACAGGAGCTCTGGTGGAGGCAGGAGTTGCTTCATCTGGAACTGCAGAATCCTTCCTGTCAGCTGCAAGTGTAACCAGGACACGGCAGATGCACCAGGTTACAGCCTCTAGTTTGTACAAACTCCTGGGGACAGCATACACTGACTACTGTGCTGAGAAAGCAAACAACAATGAGCAGGCATTAGAGTTTGAGGAGTGGTGTGACCTTCGAAGACAGCAGAGTCCACAGTTCCACTTCTGGCACATGGTGTTGTCTATGGAAATTGTGATATTCCTACTGATCAGGTCCTTCCGTGAGGCCAATTTTGTCCTCTACTGCCAGGCATTGCATGAGCTGATACCCTACTTCTTTTCCAACAATAATACCAACTATGCTCGTTGGCTGCCTATTCACCTCAGGGACATGCTTACCCTAGAGAGTTCACACCCAGAGTTGCACAAGGAGTTCAAGGCTGGCAACTTTGTTGTGCACAAGACCAGTCGCCAGTTCTCAGCAATGGCTCTTGACCAAGCTCATGAGCAGACCAATGCCTTTATAAAGGCTGATGGCGGAGCCATTGGGCTGACTGAAGATCCGTCAGCACTCAGAAGATGGATGGTGGCTGGCCCAGAGATCATCCGCTTGGTGTCTGCATACGAAACAGAGGTTCAAAGTAAGGAGTCTAATGAGCAGACAACACACCATGAACAAACACCTCATGCGCAGAAGACATTCTTGGAGAGAGTCAGCAAGCTGTCATTGGCTTTGCAACACTTGGGAAGTCCTTTTCAGGAAGAGAGCCAGGATCTGTATTCCATTGACAACAAAGACATTGCCCACCCCAGCTCAGCAGAACTTCTACAGACACACCTTGACAGAGGCCGCACTAAATTTCAGAAGTTTTCAGACTCTTTGGCAAACAATGCAGTCTCCTTCTATGAGCCGATAAAGAAGAACAGAACTGACTTCTTCAGGCAAGAAGCTGCTCCTGTAGAACAGTCAAAGCAGAAACTTCTGAAGGAGGATTGCCATCTTTTCTCAAAGCTATTTATATCCTGTCAGAGCCGTGAATGTGATCTGCAGGAATTCTTCCAGCACGAGAATCAAACATTCCCAGCTTCCCTTAGTGAGGGTGGTAGGCTGTACACATGTCAGAAGTCTCAGCTGACCTCGGTCCTGGAGAGTCATGTTACACTAGAAGACAAAGAACCAAAGACTGATGTCCTCATTGTAGATGGATCAGCTTTGGTCCATGCCTTGCCACCAAAGAAAGGAAAGACCTTTGAGGGCTATGCACTTTGCGACTTCTTGCCTGTGATACAATCCTATAGCAGCAAGTACACATCATCACATCTTGTATTTGATGTATACAATACATCCAGCCTCAAAGCTGAGACCAGGCTCCAACGTGGTCAAGGAGGAAGGCGCAAGGTGACAGACAAGAACACAATTCCATCCAACTGGCGCAATTTCCTAAGACACGATGCCAACAAGACAGAGTTGTTCCAGTTCCTGGCAGACAAAGTTGCCCAGATGTCTGCCACAAATGTTGTCATTGCCACGAAAGGGTCTGCTGTCCTCAGCACTCATGAGGCTAGTCTTCAGGGACTGGAAAAGTGCTCTCATGAGGAAGCTGACACCCGCATCTTTCTCCATGCCAAATATGCCACAGAACATGGAGCCAAGACCATCACGGTTAAAGCAAATGACACAGATGTTCTTGTCGTTGCAGTCAGTGCTTTCTCCACTCTCCACAACCTAGGGCTAGAGAAGCTATGGGTGGCATTTGGCCAAGGCCAGAGCCTGCGCTGGATTGCTGTGCATGACCTGTGCAACTCTCTGGGCCAGGAGAAGGTGAATGGCATGCTCTTCTTCCATGCGTTCACAGGCTGTGATACAGTGTCAGCCTTCCGGAGCAAGGGCAAGAAGACCGCCTGGCAGACATGGAACATCTTTCCAGAGGCCTCCACTGTGTTCTCCAAACTGAGTCACTACCCTCTCAGAGTGGAAGAGAGTGACCTGAAGGTCCTGGAGAGGTTTGTCATACTTATGTATGAAAGATCCAGAACTGCTGGCACTGTGGATGAGGCTAGACTTGATATGTTTGCCAGAAAACAAAGGGCATATGAGGCCATTCCACCAACCAGGGGAGCTCTCCTCCATCACACCAAGCGTGCTGCGTACCAGGCTGGTTGTGTGTGGGGGCAGGCCACCCAGTGTCAGCCACAGCCAGAGAACCCTGCTGAGTGGGGATGGCAAAAGTCTGGTGAAGCATGGCAAGTCCTCTGGACAACCAACTCGCCCTTAGCCAAGAGTTGCCAACAGCTTACCAAATGTGGATGCAAAGCAGGCTGTCGGGAAAGGTGCAAGTGCTACAAGCTGGGTCTTCCCTGCACAGCTCTGTGCACTTGCAAATGTGAAGTCTAGATAAATATTGCCCTCTCTTCAGTAGATAATCTAGCTTGAGCATCCAACGTGTCATGCTATGCCTACCTTCTTATCCTCGAATTTTTCAAAGGTGTAGGTTGAGAGACCTATACATAGATTGGTTGCGTTTAGTCCGTATTTCTCTTCTTTTCTTTTTATGGTTACAGTCTTAGACACAATGTTGTATGTGACCATACCATTACTATTTCAGTTGAAAATAGCATATTAGTTAAACTGTCTGATCACATGAATATACCATTAAATAAAAACAGTTGGTCTCTATGTCTGCTAGCGCTGTGGATAGAAAAAAAAACTTTTATGGCAACCATTTTGTACGCCATCTTGGTTACAATTCATTTAGTAAGGGTTTTCAATAAAATGTGTGGTATGGAACATTTTTATAACCTAAAAGTCGAGGTTTAAAAAAAAAAACTGGCATATTCCATCCAATAGATGCTCCCAAACCAGTGAATCTCAACATAGATGGCGGCCATTTTGAAAAATAGCCGCCATCTTGGATTTTCAGGTGGCCAGCGCCCTTTTCTAAGAGAGCGTAGTCTTAGGAATGTTTGTGCCAAATTTCATGCTTGTTTCACTATCTGAACGATTTTTACAGCAATCTGCTGCACTAGATCAAGAGTTCTCTGCCAGAAACTACATGTAACATAGCCTCTTTTTTTGTTTTATCATCCTGTAGGTTTTTATGAATCTAGAAAAATTAATTTACGCTCATTTTCCTCTTTGAAATGAACCAATTCTTGCATCGAAAGTCCTCCAATCCAATCTTGCTTTGCTATTTTCTTTTAAAAGAAGGTTTTGCCGTCAGCTTGGATGAAAACATCATAATCTTCGTATCATTGGGAGATTAGTAATATTTTGACCATCTGGTCTTCTTACATCTAACAGTTCTCATTAAGATATTGATATATTTGAATCTGGGTTCACATTTCACATTAGATTTTTTGTTGTTTTCGATTAAAACAATGCAATCACTTTTCTGGGAATCTACTGAGAACCAGATTTGGAAACGATTTCAATTTATTGTTTCTCTTTACGGACAGGTGGTTGGAACTTGTTTATTCTGGATTTCCTTAGATATGTCCACATGACATGACTGAACATTCTACTAATTCACGTTTTCCAAAAATAATATACCTGTACTCAACAAATGTGATATTTTCTCAAGTCTTCAGTATGATACTCGATTTGTATCTTCGTTGAACTATTATAAAATTTTAAATGCGAAAATCGATGGCAGCAAAATGTACTTGATATATATTAAGTGCTGAGTAATTGCAAAATAGCATGTATGTCACTGTCATTATTTGTTTCACATGTAAATAATGAATGGTTCAAAGACGCAATCAGAAGAGCCTTACGTATGGTATACAGTACATTTTTTTTTTTTTATAAAAGTCTACCCGTGTAAAGAATTACAAACGAATAAAATATCCCTTGCATTTGATAATGATTTATCAGGGACCTAGAATACTTGCATTTAAATCCATTGCCGTGGCTTAACCGACATTTTTCTTTTTTGTCGATTTTGTATTCAGAAGGATTTTGAATACGAAATAAGAACTAAATAGAAGTAATTTTTCTACATGAAAATGGAAATTTCTGAGTTCAATTAACAGACTTACTCCATTATAAAATCATAATGAAAATTATTATTATTATTATTATTATTATTATTATTATTATTATTATTATTATTATTATTATTATTATTATTATTATTACTGAGTAAAAAGCCGCAATAATGTAAATGATAGACTGTATTTTTCCAAAATACAAAAAAGGCTGAAACAGTTGAGCTTTCGGCCGTTTGTACAACGGTCCTCTTCAGCCAACTGAATAAAAATACTTGTTTATTTATTTATCTTAAAAAGACAAACTGAAAAGAATTTTTGTGACAGTCCAGGAAAACATCGAACAATGTTTCGGCGCGAATATACTGTAGCATTATGTAATGGCTGTTTCCCGTATCTGTTGGCCAACCGTTGTGATCTTCTTAATGGCTGTCGCTCGATCTTACGGTGCTCATTACCAATGACTTGGTGATTCGTGGATGGTGAATGACTTTCAGCATCGGTGCCTCCTGTTGTTTCTGCTACAACTGCCACTTCGACAACCTTTTTTTGTATTTTGGAAAAATATAGACTATCATTTACATTATTGTGGTTTTTTACTCATTATTCCTTAGTATTCTGATGTTCCAGTTTCGCCACGTATCCACCGTCGATCAGAGTCTATATTCCAAAAATTTATAACGCTTCGTAGGCTATACAGGTTCCAAGAAGTGTAGTTGGATGATGTTCCAGTGGTTTTTATCAGTTCAGATTTAATTTTTTTTTTTTTCTCAATGCTAATTTCCGTTTCATGTACGTCATAAAACTGGAGAGCATCAAAATTAAGCGTAATACTTAAAACGATAACCTGATCACTGCTGTTAACGGGAATGAGGAGAGGGTCACGCAAGGAATTTTTCATAATTTATTTTTTCTTGATCATTAACGTCCCCCACATCCGGGATTGCAGCCGAAGTTTTTTCATGCCTCGAATAGATCCTCCCCCCAGTTTTCCGAGGCATAAAAATTCGAGTCTATTTTTCTTCCCAGTTCCTGGAAAGGATGAATTTGATAACGTTTTACACGCTCACTGTTTCACAAACCCTTTGGAGGCGATTGCAACAGATAAACATCGCTTTCAATTCACCAATTAATTTGAGTGAATCTACCTTACTGTGAAATGCTTGCTTGAATTCGGAGAACAACAACAATGTAATTTTTTAAACTGTTTTTTATCTTTATGTTTAACAAGAATGCGAACACAAAATGATTTTCTGACGATATTCTTCTTACTGAAAAGTCAGCCGTTATTAGTTCTTTCTGGCAGCGATGAAAGTCACCGAAAATAAAACATAATAAAATATTTGCAGTTATTCTTGTATAAAAAAAAATTCATGTTTCATTATGAAAGTGTTAGTTTTTATATACCAAGAATTGGTGTTATAAGACATTCAAGAGTAAGTATATAGATATATAAGTTTTTGGCCCAAAAATTTACAACTTTTCACATTATATATATATATATATATATATATATATATATATATATATATATATATATATATATATATATATATATATATATATATATATATATATATATATATATATATATATATATATATATATATATATATATATATATCAGAACGAGGTCACGTTGCCGATATGGCTACCTTCTGATTCCCTAGATATAGGTTCGAATCCTGTAACGGACATCACAATTACTTCGTATTCTAGTATTAAGATCTAAGGCTTTGTAGTGACAAGGGTATCTAAAGAGTGTCAAGAATTCGAGAAGTTAAGAGGGGATCGTGATTACTACAATTATATGTATACGTATTTGGTAAAATGTGACCTGTAAATTTTGTATATATATATATATATATATATATATATATATATATATATATATATATATATATATATATATATATATATATATATATATATATATATATATATAAATATATATATATATATATATATATATATATATATATATATATATATATATATATATATATATATATATATATATATATATATATATATATATATATATATATATATATATATATATATATATATATATATATACATATATATATATACATATATATATATATATATATATATATATATATATATATATATATATATATATATATATATATATATATATATATATATATATATATATATATATATATATATATATATATATATATATATATATATATATATATATATATATATATATATATATATATATATATATATATATATATATATATATATATATATATATATATATATATATATATTTATATATATATATATATATATATATATATATATATATATATATATATATATATATATATATATATATATATATATATATATATATATATATATATATATATATATATATATATATATATATATATATATATATATATATATATATATATTGTTAGTTTTGTATGTGTCTACCTGGTAAAGGATGTGAAACTTACTATGGGACTTTCAAATCTGACTACAGATGTTCATTCAGGTAAAATATACATAAAGAAAATCTAAGCTGAAGGCTTTATTTCAGCAGGAAAAGTTGGAGATAAACACTTAGGGTCACTTAAAATCACTTATATTTACAATTAACATTAAATCAGAAGAATGGGGAATTTTGAAAACCCGACAGGTAAAACAGAGTCCTGTCGAACAAATAAAGTTACAACAAATTACCCAATAACAGAACTGGGGAAAAATCAACTTCGAAGAACACAGTTGGGTGAGGGGCAGCGGTTATGACCACGGCACAAGTGCAAGATGAACTGCTGATTCCAGAGCTAGCAACTCCGTCTGCAATCGAGGACACATTAGGGTACTTAAAAAATTAGGTAGCGCAATTAAACATAACTAAGGGTGTGCACAGAAGGTGCCAAAGCAACTTGATTCTAGGCACTGGTAAACACATGTAAACTTTTGGACATTTGCTCACTGCCCTGAACAAGTCAGGTTCCCTGTGGAAAATCACATTTTGGAAAAGAAAATAAATTCAGTAGAAGAATAACAGATTTGTGACTGATTCACAACCTTGCTTCTGGTATTTTGCCTTTTAGTCAGAGACAGAGGAGCCTCGTCTTCAACGCCAGCATGGAGGCCAAGAGTTTAAAGGACTTGCACTGTAAAAGAGACTAAGGCTCAAAGCAGCCACGTGGGAAGGGTCAAGGCTCTGAGGGAGTGGAGGAAAAGGGGCAAGTGTGTGGATTCCTCAGCTGGGTGTTTCTCAGTCTTCCTGAGTTCTGAGAGAGACTGGGTCATTGTCGACCCTTTTATGACTTTGTAAGGATTACATCGCTCTTCATACCAGATGGAGGTGTTATTGCTCAGTTGGCAGTCCATTTTCTATACTGCTCAGACCATGCGGGAACCATGTGGGAATGGTGGTGACCTTGGGGCCATGTCAGTCCCCAAACTTTCTCTTGGGCTCCAAAAGGCAATACCTGGAAGAAAAACTTGAACAGTCACTAGGTCAAGGAACAAGGAGGTTTAATAGGGAGGTGATGCCCTACTGCAGGATTAGTGAAGCCGACCCCCGTCAGTGAGTGTTGGGCAAAAAGCTCACTCACCTTACCCACTGCATGACCTACCAAAAAACGGTAGCTCAGTTCAGCTCGAATATCTGTTTCAGAAGGACATAAGCTCTCATTTTATTGTTTTAAAGGATGCCTAGTTTGTGTGCTGCATATGGATGCACTCAAAGACTCAGCAAATCCTTAATCCCATTGGTTGTATTTCATTGGTAAGTATTGTGTAGTCTAGAGCCATTGCACATTTTTTTTAAACCATGGAGACAGAGAACCAGCGCATGGATAATTAAACAAACCCTATATGAATATTTACTTATCATCTTTTTTTTTGTATTCATTATAAAGACAGCGAAGACAATATGTAACTTGTACAAGAAAGCAAGTAGCACTCGTCTTCATTTAATAATTAACGTTAGTGATATGTTTATCTACCTCTCGTATTTATGGTGACTGCAGTAAATTGTAGCTGGAAATTGCCTGTTGGATATTTCTTGATTGCGGGTCTTGGTTCTCATAAATGAGTAAATTTGATTCAGCAATGTTTAAGTAGGCTGCATTCAGTTGGGGTTGCTATGATATCATTGACAATTGATGGTCTGTTAAGCAATGCTGCAATGATGAAACAATTGGGATGCTGTTTAGACCATGATCATTTAAGAACTTCTTTCCCACACCCAATAATTCTGCAACCAATCTGCATCTTCTTTGATCCCTGTAATATGTTGAAGCTGGTAAGAAACTCGTTTGGTGGTAGGAAACACTTTATTTTTGATGGAGAAAATAACTCATTTAAATGGATTTATATAGAAAGATTTCATAATATACAGGGTATCTAGGGAACAAACTTAGATATGAACATATAGATTGGTCAAAGAAAAAAATGAATGTTAAACTAGCATCTCAACTACTCTGTCAATCAGTTGCACAACATCCCTGCAATTTTGTCTTTATAATGACCTCTAAGAATTTCGAGGATGCGAGGCAACACTTAAGTTCATCACAATTTTTCAGTCATCTATTTGACATCATGAATGTGAGAAATTGATGCTCTTTTGGCTTTAAAAAGCAATCTCAGAAAAAAAAAATGTTAAACTGATTAAAGATTCTTTTTCTGAAGCCGAGGAGTACGTCAGAGAACTTAAAACCAATAATGGTACTTCTTCACTTAATTGAAAGTTTTCTATGCGCAGTTTAATTACCTTATATGTTGTTCTGCTGGATGTCCTGAGTCAATTAAATTTTATTTTCAGTCAAGTCAGAAGCATGGGAGGATGCAATAACAGTCTTACAGTCCTTCTGTTTTCTGCGACATACAAGAGCATTTTGGTGCATAATGATATGCAAGGGTGTACTCCGTGGAAGCTGCATACTATTAGAATCATTTCATATACTGACAACATCTAGTAGTTCTAAAAATGGAACAGTTCTAGCTATAAATTCTTCTGTGGCTAAGATCAACATTTTGAATCATGACATTTTTGAGGTTTTACCAGAAGATGTTGACAGTGAGGAGTACATACAAATTCTTAGCACTCGCCATCTGTCGCTATGCTCAAATAGCATTGTTAACTGTATATCTGGATTTGTTGTGCACAAACTAAAAAACTGTCCTCCCTTGCTGTAATGCCTCAGGAGAATTGACTATTTCCATTTTGTCTCTCTTGATGTATTTATAACTTGTATTCTTTGTGTGTGTGTGTGTGTGTGTGTTGTGTTATTGAAATATCTTGTAAATATATTTCATTATTAATATAGAATTTAAATTTTCTTATAATAAAATGTTAATATGAAAGCGGGTGTTTTTAAAGGTAAGTCTAAGACGGTCATGTGGGGGGGCAAAGATTTGGTCCTTTCTGACCTACAAGGAGGGTGCGTCCATGCGTCCCGTTGGCTTCACTGATTAGTATAGGGAAACTGACCTGTGACATCTCCACCTGATTCAACCTCCTTCGTGAAGGAGGAGGATTAAAAGATTACTAAGGGGTAAGGAATGAGAGATTTTCCAGGAAGGAGTGATATTTTTCCACAACCTGCCTTTGTTAGTCAGCGGTGTTATTAACCCTTTCATATCTGTATAGTTATCACATCACTGAGGGTACATGAGCCCCGACGTGTCTGGGAGCGCTCGACAGTGTGAAAAAATAATTATTTCGAAAATTCAGCAAAAATATAAACTTTATGGCAACAAAGTTCATTTTGCTGACCTTTTTTTTTCTAAATGTTTATATTTTATGGTGGAATAGTCAGAATAAGAGTCCCAGCCCTCTAAATACAAAAAAAAAAATGTGAGTTATTTCACGAAAAAAAAAATCTTTACTTATTTTTATATTTTCGTTCGTAACCCAAACACTATGAATGTCAGGCGAATGAATTATTTTTTATGAGAAAGCCAACAAAATTCTCTAAATATCGACATATAAAAGAATGGAAAACGAATAAGTCCAGCTGGTGAAAAAATTGATAGAATAAAGGGCAAGAAACAGAGCGCTCTGCCCGGCGAATGGTGAGAATTATCGTTAGAAAAAAGTTTTTTTTGAAGAGCCCTATCTTGGTTATTTTTCATAGAAATAACTTTGTAAATATACGAAAATGTAGAGGAAAAGTTGAAGAATAATGTGACAGCCAAGCAAAATGGCTTTGGTAACTGCAACAGTTTCATTTTGACGTTATAAATTGATTGAAACGAAAAAAAATGTTACCGTTGTCAACATTATCGTTCGTAGCTCAAAAGCTATAACAGTTAGGCGAATGGATTATTTTTTATGAGGAAAGCCAACAAAATTCTCTAAATATTGATATATAAAACAACGAAAAACGAATAAGTCCAGTTGGTGAAAAAATTTATAGAAAAAGAGGGTAAGAAACAGAGCGATTTGCCCGGCGTATGGTGAGAATTATCGCTAGAAAAAAGTTTTTTTTTGAAGAGCCCTATCTCGGTTATTTTTCATAGAAATTACTTTGTAAATATACGAAAATGTAGAGAAAGAGCTTTGGAATAAAGAGAGAGTCAAGAAAAATGGCTTTGGTAACGGCAACAGTTTCATTTTGACGTTATAAATTGATTGAAACGAAAAAAAATGTTACCGTTTTCACCATTATCGTTCGTAGCTCAAAAGCTATAACAGTTAGGCGAATGAATAATTTTTTATGAGAAAGCCCAACACAATTCTCTAAATATTGACATATAAAACAATGAAAAACGAATAAGTCCAGTTGGTGAAAAAAATTTATAGAAAAGAGGGTAAGAAACCGAGCGCTCTACCCGGCGTAAGGTGAGAATTATCGCTAGAAAAAAAGTTTTTTTTGAAGAGCCCTATCTCGGTTATTTTTCGTAGAAATCACTTTGTAAATTTACGAAAATGTAGAGGAAAAGTTGAGGAATAAAGTGAAAGTCAAAGAAAAATGGCTTTGGTAATGGCAACAGTTTCATTTTGACGTTATAAATGGATCGAAACGAAAAAAAAAATGTTACAATTGTCAACATTATTGTTCCTAGCTCAAAACCTATAACAGTTAGGTGAATGAATTATTTTTTTATGAAAAAGCCGACAAAATTCTTTAAATATCGACATGTAAAAGAGTGAAAAACGAATAAGTCCAGTTGGTGAAAAAATTGATAGAAAAAAGAGGGTATGAAACAGTGTGCTTCCAATAATGTAATCCCACATACAAATCCCAAATAAAAAAAAAAAAAATTAAAAATGCAAGATACAAACCCCACATACAAACCCCACATTTTATAAAAGAAAAATAACATACAAACCAATATGCAAACCCTACATTTTATAAAAAGAAAATAAGATACAAACCCCACATTATAAAAAAAATTATTACAAAATATTAGAAGAGTAACATTGAATGGGAAAAAAATTTGAAATATTCATAAAAACCCATCACCAGAAATTTGAATAATGTACTCACCAAATATCGTTACCCCTCTTGAATTCCTATATACAACTCCTCCCTCAGGTGAAGGGCCCTGCCATCTGAAGGGTTGCTGAGGGAGGAAGAAGCTGCAGGAGTTAGATGATTATCCGTGGTCTCCCTGCACCTCTTTTGGCAGGGCCTGACCCACGACTTGGTGAAGGCTTGAGTTGCTTCTCTGTGTGGTATCTGTAGAAGCAATTTCTTGGTGCCCTACACAGAGGAACTCTACATGCCTTACACACCCATGATGTGTCCTTATGTCTGTTATCTAGCAAGCAGATGTGGCATCTCAGCTGTTTTCCCTTGATGGAGGGAATCTCCTTTATATGAATGAGGCAATGTTCCCCTGGTGTAAGACGCTCATAGTTCTCCAGGAAGTTGGGACGCCAGCGTGGCACACCTAACAGTTCCGGTTCAATACCAGCAGTAGAGAGACCAGCAGCAGAGGGACCAGCAGCAGAGGGGACCAGCACCAGAGGGACAGCAGCAGAGGGACCAGCAGTAGAGGGACCAGCAGTGGAGGGACCAGAACCAGAGGGACCAATGTCTGCAAGAGAAGGGGGCACAGAAGAAGTACGAGGAAGAGGAGGAGAAGGAAGAGGAGAAGGAAGAGGAGAAGGAAGAGGAGAAGGAGGAGGAACAGGAGATTCAACAGCAGCCTCAGGAATGTCAACAGCAGAATCCATAGAATGGGGATCATCAGGCTCAGAATCTTCGCCAGCAGATGCAGCAGCAGCAGGAACAGGAACAGGCAGGACATCTAATCTGTCAGCTACAGGTAGGTCAGGTAAACGAGCAAAAGAAATATCACTCAAGGGCCAGTCTTCTGCGTTGAAGTTTGTAAGTGCTTCAGCAGATTCATACATAAAGTCAAGAAGTTTGATTTTCTTACTTTGTGGGTGGTATTTGGCAAACATAGCGTAAGCATTAAGTATTGCCATCTGCAATAAATAGAAAGTAAACTTGCGGGTCCACTTCATTCCCTTCCTGGCCATTGAGTAGTATTTCATCAGCTGGTCAAACAGGTCTACCCCACCCATATACTGACAGTAGGTGCCAATAATCAAAGGTCTGTTCATTGTTACTGTTTCAAGACTTGTACCAGTAGCCCGTCTTACTCGCCTCCTGTGCACAAACTCTTCTGTTTCTGCATTGCAAGCTTTAGTGATCATTGTCACGAGTCGAATGTCCTGCCAACAGATTATGAAGACGTTCCCCCCTCCTATGGAAGTGCATTGAATTCCAAGGCACCCATTGACGAGCCAAAGACTTTAGAAAGTTAGGTGCTCCCTTCCTTACAAGACGAAGTGTCCCTGAACAGAGAACACCATGAGAATACAACTCCTCAGCCAATTCAATAGAGTTGTAGTAGTTGTCCATGAATACTTGGTAACCTTTGTCCCAAGAGAGGGGCCCATTAGTGTGAACACAATGTCCTTCAAGGTTGAGGTACTTCCTCCATATGTCAGGAAGTCAACAACGTATCCGCTCTTGGCTTCACACAACATATAGAGTTTGATACCATACTTGGAAGGTTTCTGAGGGTTGTAGGTCTTGATAGACAGCCTACCTTTGTATGGCATCAAGCCCTCATCCAATGAGACATTGCGTTCTGGGGTGTAGGTGGCCCTAAATCGTGCCTTCAGGTAATTGATGACAGGTCTGACAAGGAATAATCGGTCATTGTTACCTCGAGTGATGGCCTTTCTGTTAGCTGTATGAAAGTACCGGTTGATGGCATCAAACCGGTTCCTGGACATGATCCTAGCAAAACCTGGCATTGAAAAAATTTTGCCTCTCTGCCAGTACATTCGCCTCTCTGGTGCCGGAAAAATCCCCATGATAATGATGAGGCCCAGGAACAGAGCCATCTCTTGCACAGTTACAGGCACCCAGGATCCCTTGTCCCCACGACACATCTCCTTATGCATGTAATATGCATACGCATTAGTTTCTGCAGCCAAGTATGCCAACAGCTCTCTAGTAATAAAGAGCTGGAGAAATCCGAGAAGTGTCGTAGGGGTAGGGACATTCAACCCTGGCATACCTGTGAAAGGCAGAATCACTGGAGGCGTAGGATCCTGGGTCCACTCCTCATCAACATCATGGGTTGGTTGCCTGTCACGGCCGCTCATCCTCGAAGATCCAGACCTCCTCCTTCTTCGGGAACGTTCACCTCGGGCACGACGGGGAACCACCTACATATACACCCACCACCAGCACCCTCTGCCTGGACATCAGAACCACTGCTTTCACTACTACGACCACTCCTCCTAGCACGCCTACGGCCTCTTTGAACCCCTGAGGCATCACCAGAACCCAAGACCTCATCAATCCCAGCATCACTAGGGACACCATAAAATCCCCCAAAGCTTCCCTCATCATCACTAACACCCCTCCCACTCCCTGCATCACTGCCTTCAAGGAATGCCTCAAAATCAAGTGAAGGCCTCCCAGGATCGGCAACAGACACAGCAGCACCCTCAAGATTTATCACTACAACACCATCATCACCAACACTCCCAGCATCACCATCTCCTCTCCCAACACTGCTCCCAGCAACTCCAACACCCCCAGCATCACCATCTCCTCCCCCAACACTGCTCCCAGCAACCCCAACACCCCCCGCATCACCATCTCCTCCAACATTACTCCCAGCATCCCCAACACCCCCCAGCATCACCATCTCCTCCCCCAACACTACTCACAGCATCTCCAACACCCGCAGCATCACCATCCCCAGCATCACCATCTCCTCCAACACTACTCCCAGCATCCCCAACACCCACAGCATCACCATCTCCTCCCCCAACACTACTCACAGCATCTCCAACACCCCCAGCATCACCATCCCCAGCATCACCATCTCCTCCAACACTACTCCCAGCATCCCCAACACCTCCAGCATCACCATCTCCTCCTCCAACACTACTTACAGCATCTCCAACACCTCCAGCATCTCCCCCCAAAACATCAACACCAGCAGGTCCTCTCACAAACTTACCTGTTGTCTTTTTCTTGGCATATATGCCCTTCTTACCCTTACCCTTACCTTTACTCGCTATACTTACACCACCTGTTGCACCACTTCGAACAAGCATACCAATGGAGGCACCAACAGAACCCCTAATAACACCAGCTTCACCAACAGAACCCCCAACAACAGAAATACCAGCAGCATCTCTCTCCAAATTACGAACTTTTTTCCTCTCTCTCCCTCTCTTACCTCTCTCCCTGATGCTTACGCCACTTGTTCCTGGTACTTCACCAACACTAATTGCGGCCTCTCTGAACTCTTTTTTGTGTACCTGTAACACATTTTCTAATGCTACAACTCCTGTAGCCATTACCTCATCAACATCACTCCCCTCAATCATTTCATCATCAGCATCAATCACTTCAGCATCGGAATCTTCTTCCTCCCACTCGAGACGAAGCAATTCCATGGCTTGCTTGCTTGGTGTGAGGTTAATCCTTTGAGCCCTCCAAGAAAAGTCATAATCCATTAGCAGCCTCCTTATCTTGGCATCTTCTGGAGATTCAGAGCCCTGCCTACTAAAATCTAATCTTCTTTTATGAGATGCAATAACGCGTTTTGCGCCACTTTTTCCGTAAAAACTTCGCAAATGCATCTCGGAAAAGTGTTCTTGCGTCATGGCACGATGTAAACAAAAGCCTGTGTTGACAGCAGCTCGCACGTGTGGTCACTGAGAGAGAGAGGCGTGGGTGGGATCAACTGATTTCATTGTGAGAATTTTACTACGCCTGGGATTTGAGCATGCGTAGTATATGAACTACTTAGCTGGCGTATTGATACCCAAGTTACATGGTCCAAGGTATGGTCTAGCCTATGGAAATCGCTAATTGTCCGAAA
Source organism: Macrobrachium rosenbergii (assembly GCA_039081455.1). Taxonomy (NCBI): domain Eukaryota; kingdom Metazoa; phylum Arthropoda; class Malacostraca; order Decapoda; family Palaemonidae; genus Macrobrachium; species Macrobrachium rosenbergii. Next base: position 30,991 of record JANJGK010006925.1, read on the forward strand.
ATAAAAAAAATTTCCCCTACCACACGTACGAAAAATTTCGGTAAATTTTATGTAAAATTACGTCAGCCAGAAAAGAGGGGGTTAGGGTGATTATCCATAATATTACGTCAATTGGATAGGAAAGTGTTAATGCTACTGTACTTGGTTCAATTGAAATAAAAGAAAATCAAGTTTATACTGTACATAATTGCATTCTTAGAGGGCGAGATGACTTAGAAGAGGTCTCCCTCATGACAATATATATATATATATATATATATATATATATATATATATATATAATATATATATATATTATATATATATATATATATATATATATATATATATATATATATATATCGATCTATCTATATATATATATATATATATATATATATATATATATATATATATATATATATATATATATATATATATATATATATATATATATATAATATATATATATATATATATATATATACACACACACACACACACACACACACACACGTAGGCTTTTTTCCTGAGTTTCATAATTAATAGGAAAGCTCAATACTATTATCACCTTAGAATTCCCCAAAGCAATTTGTCATGCCAGACAAAAAAATAAGTATAAAAAATAGTGGAATGATTCGTTAGCAACGATAAACTCTTAATACTTCTGTTGTAGACATGATCATTTTCCGTTCTGAAACTTTATTCTTTATATGGAAATGTTATCTGGATCGAAACTCGATATTAAACACATTCAAATTACTGACATCTTCTTCTCTGCATGAAGACCATCGTAGCATCTTTTCGAAATAGAAGACGGGTAAAATTGTCTGGTTACCTATACATGTTATACACACAATTTGCAAATGACTACAAAAATAAAATATAATAAGGATATGCAAACAAAAACATTTTGTCTGATGTTGGAGATGTAGCAAACAATGTTGACTAAGGGGAAGAAAGCATTAAAAAATTATTATGATAGAATGTGCAACATAGATGACAAAATTTATTCTAAGTGAAGAAAGATGGAAAGTCAATGAAGGGGAAAATTTCCTTTTTACAATAAGTCCTCACCTTCCAGAAATGTAAAAAGAAATACAAGAATATTAGATTACCCTTATATTTTTAAAGAGAATATGTCCTAAATGAAAGGAGACATGAATGATAGAGTATCTTACATGCGTGGAAAGAAAAATCATCACAAAAGGTATAGTTTTCTTGCATATAAAATTCCCTCTATGCGTGTAAAGAAACAAAAGTCCAGTATATTCATTCGCTAAAAGCCCATTAGAGCTAAGTAAATATTGGTAATAATCACTACACCAATATTACTCAGGACCACATATGGTGGCAAAATAGCAGATAACTTTTAAGCAAATATATCTAATGCTGTTTCATTACCTTTATATAATGTATTAATGTACTAATAATGGGGAATATTAATGATACAATGTCGCTGCACCAGACTCCAGTTTTCATTTACAAAAAAGCGAACAAAACTATGACGCGCACTAATTAAACACCGAAA
>JANJGK010006926.1:0-2500 GCA_039081455.1 Macrobrachium rosenbergii
CAGGACTAGGCCTACGACTATGCTGAATGAGTGAGTGATAGTGACAGTAACTATGAACACAAGGGATTGTACAGGAGATAGAATGATTACTGCACTTTGAACAATGTCAGCTGTTTGCCTCTTTCGGTAACTGTATGAATAGGCTGCCTTTGACAGGAAGGAATGAAGAAGGTGAATTTTCCATAATGTTCCCATTCTTTTTAATCTGAAAGAGACGAAAGCGTTTTCACAAGAGTGTTTTTTTTTTCCTTTGACTGGTGTGTGAGGAACACTTTTGATTGAGAGAGAGACATTTTTAATAATGTTTTAAATTTTGATCGGTGTGTAATGAACAGGCCTATCTTTGACGGAGGGAGATTCCATTACGCTTGCTTTTCTTTTCCTTATCGGAGTCCAGTGAATACCACTGACCGAGAGAGAGAGAGAGAGAGAGAGAGAGAGAGAGAGAGAGAGAGAGAGAGAGAGAGAGAGAGAGAGAGAGAGAGAGAGAGAGGTTTCAATGATGCTTGCACTTTTCCCTTTGTTCAGTATCTAAAGAATACCTTTGATTTGGAGGTCTGTTATTCACATCGGCCTCATCGCCCCATTTCCTTTTTTGCAGAAATGGAAACTGTTGCAAAGCCATAAATAAACATCTTATCTGCATATTCCACATTAAGGAGTTAACTTCCATACTCTTCTTCTTGTGCCAATTCCTCTGTTTATTACTCGTTTTACAAATTTTGCATATACAGCAGAAGAAAAAGATACGTGTTATTTTTATATCGCTCTTCAAATGAGGATTTAAATTTCAAAATGATAAATGCTAGCTTCACTTGATGGTGTTTAACCCTTTTGGCAGTACAGCACACGCATTTGGGTTCACTGATGAATTCCCTATCCACAATTTACACGAACTGCAGGTATTCCCTGTGTTGTGGACCTGTAGGATGTTGCATGGCCTTAAATTAATCTCCAGATGAGAAGATAGATGAGCAACCTTTCAGGTCATAAGAGGCTGACATACATGATGACCAGATCAACTACAAAAAGGAAGGTTCAGCAACGTACATTCAGCTGTTTACCTTCACTGGTAGGAATTGGCATTTTGGTTCTAGATTTTCATGTTTGGATATCATGAAGACCCCACCACCCCACTGGAACTCACGGCGTTGACAGTGATACTTTCCTGGAAACAGCAGCACTTGGGAAAAGGCTAAGAAGATTTGGAAAGAAACCTCTCCTTCCTGGTCAAGTGTTGAAGAGTCAAGACTGGTTAACATGATAAAAATAAGTCTGAAGCCTGTCTGATTGGAAAGTATGGAGGACTCAGTCTCAATAATCTGCTGTGCCACTGGCCTCTAGAATCACAGTGGGCCAGGGTGTGGAGCTAGCACCTTCATCCCCCCCAAAAAAAAAGATTTGCCAAAGCATTAAGGCTATTAACTTCTAGAACCATCTCCCAAGTAGAAAAGGCATATGGTGGTAGTGTCTGCCAACTTTTGCCCAGGAGTCGAACTTGGGACTTCTCACTTCGTAGACAAGAACGATACCAATCACACCACGAGGTCAGCTGTGTGTACACAAACACACATATGCACGCACATATATATGTGTATGTATATATATTATGTATATATATATATATATAATATATATATTATATATAATATAGTATATATATGAGTATGTCTGAGTTTGCTGCCTTGTGGTTTGATCGACAGGTTTTTCGTCTACTAAGTGAGAAAACCCAGGTTCGATTCCTGGGCAAAAGTGGGCAATGGGGCAAGCTCCATTAAAAATCATTTGTGCCTGAGCTTACCGAAGCACTGAAACAGTAGACACCAATGGTGCCACAACAAGACACTGAAATTCACTGCTTGGAAGAGAGAGAGAGAGAGAGAGAGAAGAGAGAGAGAGAGAGAGAGAGAGAGAGAGAGAGAGAGAGAGATTAAAATAGTGTCGCGACAAACATTTGATGTACAACGCCTGTGATAATTATCAACTTAAATCTTGAATTGCAAATTATTATTATTATTATTATTATTATTATTATTATTATTATTATTATTATTATTATTATTATTATTATTATTATTATTATTATTATTATTCAGAAAATGAACCCTGTTCAAGCTTCCAAAGAATATGGTATTCATTCGATGAAGGTAACAAAGGGTAATGGGAGATACAGAAAGAGGAGATCAGTAATGAGAAAAACAGATAAATCAACAAACTAATAAATAGTAAAAGCAACTGGATTGAGTAGGTAGAGGTGATTGCCGTTGTATAGGCGAACGTGTTTAGATTCCAGGGATCAAGAGTTAACACTTAACAAACGTTTGAGAAGTTTAGGAAACTAATCTTAGCGATTCTGAAACTGTATCCTCTTTCAAATATATACATCTTTCACAAGTCTAAGACAGTGCTCATTCCATGCCTTCTCTCTCTCTCTCTCTCTCTCTCTCTCTCTCTCTCCTTCTCTCTCTCTCTCTCTCTCTCCTCTCTCTCTCTCTCTCAG
>JANJGK010006926.1:10000-12500 GCA_039081455.1 Macrobrachium rosenbergii
AATAAAAATAAAAATAAATGAATAAATAGAATAATAAATGAATAAATAAGGAAATTATTAAATAAAAATAAAAATAAATATAAATAAATAACTAAATAAATAATAAAAAATAAAAATAAATGAATAAATAAAAATTAATAATAAAAATAAATAAATAAATAAATGAAAAAATAGATAATAAATAAATAAATAAATAAACAAATAAAATAAATAAAAAATAAATATATAAAAATAAATAAATGAAAATAAATGAAAAAATAAAAATGTATAAATGAATAGATAAAAATTAATAAATAAAAATAAATAAATAAATAAAAATAAATAAATAAAAATAAATAAAATAAATAAAAGTAGATAAATAAAGTTACATAAATGAAAATACAAAAATTAAAATAAATAGAAATAAATAAATAATAATACAAAAATGAAATAAAAAATAAATAAATAAATAAACAAATAAATAAAAATAATTAAATAAATAAAAAATAAAAATAAATAAAAATAAAAAAATAAAATAAATAATTAAAAATAAATAAACAAAAATATATAAAAATAAATTCAATAAAGAATAAATAAATAAAAATAAATAAATAAATAATATTAAGTAAATAAAATAATAAATTATTAAATAAAAATAAATATATGAGCGTGAATAAAAAAAAATAAATAAATAAAAATTAAACAAAATAAATAAGAGAATAAAAATAAATAAGTAAATAAATAAAGTAAATAAAAATAAAAATAAATGAATAAATAAATGAAGATAAATAAATAAAAATAGAAAAATAAATATGAATCAATAAATAAATTAATAAATAAAAATAAATAGAATTATATTAAAAACTTAATAAATAAAAATAAAATATAAAAGCTAATAAATAAAAATAAAGAAATAAAATTAAATAATTAAAAATCAGTAAATGAAAACAAAAAAACAAACTAACAAACAAACAAATAAATAAAAAATGCGAATAAATAAATAAATAAAAATAATGCATAAATAAAAAATTAAAATTAAAATAAATCAATAAATAAAATTTAAAAAATAATTAAACAAAGAAATCAATAAAATGAATAAAATAAATAAATAAATAAGTAAATAAATGAATAAAAATAAATAAATAAATAAACATAAATGAATAAATAAAAAACAAATATAAAAAATAAATAAATCAATAAATAAATAAATAAATAAATATAAATAGATTAAAAAAATTAAATATATAAATAAATATATAATAGTAAATATAAAAATAAATAAATAAAAATAAATAAAAAATAATAAATAATAAATAACTAAATAAAAATTATTAAATAAAAAAAAAAAATTAATTAAATACAAATAAATAAAAATAAATAAATAAAAAATAATTCAATAAATAAAAAATAGTAAATAGAAATAAATAAATAAAAAAAATAAATAAAAAACTAAAAAAAATAAAATAAATAAAAAAAAATCAACAAGTAAATAAATAAATAAAATAAATAAATAAATATATAAAAGTAAATAAATAAATAACAATAAATAAATAAACAAATAAATAAAATTAAATAAATAAAAATAAATAAATAAGTAAATAAAAATATAAAAATAAATAAATAGATAAAAAAAATAGATGAATACATAATATAAAATATAAAAAATAAGTAAAAATAAAAATTAATAAATAGAAAAAATAAATAAATAAAAATAAAAAAATAAATAACAAAAATAAAAAATGTAATAAAATAAATAAATAAATAAATAAATAAATAAATAGATAAATAAATAAAAAGTAAATAAATAAATAAAATTAAATAAATAAAAATAAGTAAATATATAAAAATAAATAAATAAGTAAATAAAAACATAAAAATAAATAAATAAGTAAATAAAAATATAAAAATAAATAAATAGATAAATAAAAAAATAAATACATAAAAACAAAAAAATAAGAATAAAAAATAAAGAAATAAATAAGAATAAATAAATAAATAAAAATAAATAGATAAAAATATATAAATAAAAATAAATACATAAATAAATGTAGACATTTAAATAAATAAAAAAATAAATAAAAATATAAATAAATAAATGAATAAATAAAAATATATAAATAAAAATAAATAAAAAATAAAAATAAATATATAAATAAAAATAATAAATAAATAAAAATAATAAATAAATAAAAATAAATTAAAAAATAAAGATAAATAAATAAATAAATAAATAAAAAATAAAATGAAAAATTTATACACAAAAAAAATTAATTAAAAAATTAATAAAAAAAATAAAAATAAATAAAAAAAATAAATATATAAATAAATAAAAATAAGTAAATAAAAAATAGGAAGTGAATAAATAAAAATAAATATATCAAATAGATAAAAGTAAACAATTAAATAAATAAAAATACGCAAATAAATGAAAATAAATAAGTAAATAAAAATAAATAAATAAATAAAAATAAATGAAAAAATAAAGATAAATAAATAAATAATGAAATAAAATAAAAAATTT
>JANJGK010006927.1:0-2500 GCA_039081455.1 Macrobrachium rosenbergii
ACATTCTAGAAGGTGATCCGGTTATAGATCCGTTTTGAAGAGAATATCACTGCGTTTTTTCCCCTGGTTGAGTGTGTAGCTACGTGTTTGACCAAGTACCTCGTGACGCCTTGTTTTACAGAAGGCGTGTCTTGTCGCACCTTGAACTCGAGCGATGTCACGAGTGTGTGATCATATGTGCGTTGCAAAACCCATATAATGGGAGTGTTTCATAGAATGAGTGGGCAATACGATCCGTTCTGGGTATAATTAACATGTGAACTGTGCCGAAGGGAAGCACACAGATGGAGTCTGTGTTCCAGAGGACTTTCGTGAAGTGAGTAAAACTCATAAAACATTTTAGATTTTTCTTGCAGACTCTGGAGAAAGACTTTATCCCTGTTGCAGTGAAATCTTGTGTTTCTGCATGTTTATTTTAGATTTTCTGGCTTTTAATATAACGCTTGTCTCTTACAGGTATTCTTTTTCTCCACGTTCCTCTTCAAAGAAGGGAGTGGTGTGACATTTTAATCATATATGAAATGGCTTATATAATGTACTGAGTGACCTTTTAAGATTTGGATGACAGATGAGTTATTTCTGGATTTTCCTTTTAAACAATTGGGTGTCAATGTTTTGGACCTTAATCAGTAGATTTTCATAGCTATGTTGAATCATTCGATTTCATTCTTTCGTAGCTTATTTGAAGTTATTTTCGTTATTTTTTTGTCAAGTTTTTAGTTTTGTATCCTAGTATCTCATTCCAGTAGACCTTAGAATTTAGTTAGGTGAATTGAATAACTTATGATGTGAAGATGAGAGATCAGCTAACACAAAAAGTCGGCTCTCGCTACCAAACGTATCTCGGGTAAAGCGAGATACCAACCTCTGTTCTAAAAACAGAGAATTAAATAAAATATAGGCCTCGAAAATCAGGCCTATAACACATATATGACATTACTTCGAATGTCTAAGAAATTATTTTGTTTGGATTCGTGAATTCATTTCTGGACCGTTTTGAATATTTATTTTGCTTTGGTAAACACCATTTACCTTAAAAACAAAAAAACTCCAAACCGTACTTTCCTTTTATCCAAGTAGTGCTACAGACTATCACTGGAAGATTTCCAAGTTTTACCTCCTTCCACACAACTTATATCGAAAAAGGAAAAACATATATAAACATTATTTTTCCAAACGCAAGTCATAGACTCTAACACTGGCACCCCATCTCAAGCTTGGTCTCTTGACACGAAGCTTTTGTTGGTCTATTAAAAATCTGACCTATCCTCAATACTTTTGTCCTCGTTTCTATAAAAAATTAATATATAATACCTTTCACTCCTATTCTATTTCCTCTAATCTGATTTAAGATGAGCGATGAATTCAACATGGCCTTATGTACCTGGCAAACATGGGTCATTTAAAATATGCGAGGAGGGTCTCACCCACCCTCACTTCATAAACCAATGACCATACATTCGACCTGCATCTTCCTTTTTTTTGGTTCATTTTACCAATATTAAGGTTTCGGATCCTTTATCTTATCCACTGATCATATCTTTGCATCTGCCTTCTCTGGTCTTCTCTCCAAAATACACTTGTCCACTGAACTAACATGAACTTACACTAAACTAACTTACATAAGCACGCAAATAGCTTAGACACACACATAGCTAACTTACGTAAAAAACACATAACTTTGACATACTTAGAAGTAGGCTTATCTTACCCTTTAGTGCAAGTCGTTATTATTTGACTTTGAAGCTGATATTATTCATATGGAAGATCTCAAAATATATCAGATCAAGTGGCACTTACCACACACACACGCTAACGTAAGATGTACAGGGGCTGTTGCCTATTCTGTTACTGATGTAATGGAAACAATTACAACGCCTAACTTGTACCGCGCACCATCATTTTTTCTCTTTCCTCTAAACCTTTCAATTATTCCATTAAACTTTCTTTTCTCTTGGGTCTTCCATCCACCCCCCATTTCTGTCGCTTTCTCCTCCTCTCCCTAATTATTATTTTCACAAAACCGTGCTGGCACACGGGCATTTCTCCTTCATCCCTTATGCGCCTTACTGCGTTATAACTTTGAACCCCGAGCTCGCAACACCTTCTTTGGTGGGGTTATAAACTAACTTACTAGGGGCTTAGAGCTAACTTACTACCGCTTAAGACCCCTCTTCTGTTGAAGATTTACTGTTCCTAATCAGTCGTTTGACTGCTCCTGCTCTGAAAAAGCCGATACATCAGTTTATCAATTAGCAGCACACCTCTCTGCCGTTGTATTTCTCTGATCGGTTCAGTTTTCCTGCATTATCTTGAAATGTTGCATTTTGGTCTTTTGGTGAATGGCCTTTATTGAAATTTAGTCAATACCAGCCTATGCATATTGACTTTGTCAGTTCTGTTTAAACTAAATTATATCCTCTCTTAGTTATAAAGCTAAACCTCTCGGAACTGATTTTTCAGGTAGTTCTTATCTCAAAATTTGCAATGGTCATCACTA
>JANJGK010006927.1:5000-34105 GCA_039081455.1 Macrobrachium rosenbergii
AGAGGCTATTTTATGAGTTCCCAATAGGAGACCATTGAAACAGAAGGGAAAATTGCAGCATTACTATTTTACATTTCCGTAAGTAAAATACATACTTCATTTTATATTTCTTCTCTGATATATCTTTTTTTAAACATTTAAAGATTCCTTTAATAGCTAGAAGGTTTCCATTCCTGTTAAACGGTCATCATATTATTATGCTATTTTAACCATAAACACTTTCACCGCTTTCAATTTTGTTTAACGTTCAAGCTTTCATTTGATGCGGACTCTGTCCGGATCGGTAACCTTAGGGTCACTATCGAACAAAAGAGAGAATAAGAACAGAGGCGAGAAAGACGAGGAAAAAAAATGTCGTCTCTGTCCTAGAGAGAGATTCATAAAAACGGGAAGGACGCTGAAGGGACGGGAATTTCCCAGGCTGACAAATCCGCTGACTCTCCGACCTCGATACGGTCAATGAGGATGCGGCGACCTTAATGTTCCAAACTGGAGAGGAAATAAGTTGGAACCCATTTTTAGTCTCCTGTAAAAGAAAACTATTGAGATGGCTTTGTCTGTCCGTCCGCACTTTTTCTGACCGCCCTCAGATCTTAAAAACTACTGAGGCTAGAGTGCTGCAAATTGGTATGGCTGATCATCCACCCTCTAATCATCAAAAATACCAAATTGCAGCCCTCTAGCCTCAGTAGTTTTTATTCAAAATTAAAGTTAGCCATGATCGTGCGTCTGGCACCGGTATAAGTGGCAACAACACAGGCCACCACCGGGCCTGAAAGTTTCATGGGCCGCGGCTGAGAGTTTCATGGGCCGTGGCTAAGAGTTTCATACAGCATTATACGCTGTACATAAAACTCGATTTCGCTGAAGAAACTTCGGCGCATTTTTTACTTGTTTTTTAATGTTCTCAACCACGTGTATGTACAATAAGACGAGCAACAGTAGTCATAAGGTTTTCAGTTCAGAATTTCACTAACTAACAAATTACGGCAAACAAAAATTTCCATTTTGAAAAACTACAGTCTGTTCTCAAATAAATAGCAAAAACATCACACGCCACAAAGTTGGATTTCAAAAGTGAAGCGAATTTACTGAAAACCTCCCGTTAACATAAGGCTCGGCGCATTCACCCCAACCAAGCAGAAAGAAACTGAAGAAGCCGCACGTCGAAGGAAAAAAGGAATAGAAGAAAATAATTTCCGAAGACACTTGGCATTCACCCAAGAAATGTCTTTGCACAGCACCACGGTCGCAGCGTCGAAATTTTCGCCCGCATACCAAAAATGCATTAAGAAGAACAGGCAAGGTCATTTCCTGGACATAAAGCTGCACTTGCGAGAGACATCTCGCTCCGATCCGACATTTTCCTCAACGTTTCTCGAGAGGCGAAAATAATGCGAAGGTAAACAGCTATCCCGAGTCATTTCGGAGCTCTAATGCGTGTTATAGAGTCGGAAAGAGCTGGGAAATCCAAACAGAAGGCATTTCAGAAAATGAACTATACATTTATCCAGGAGCTAAGGCAATTCATCATAATCTGTCAGACTGGGTAGAAGAGCTATAGAATTCTTGAGACCATCTCCCAGTATACGAAAAAAAATCATAAGCCAAGTAGCACAATAGTAGTCTTTAAAAAATACTCATAATAGCATGAGTCTTAAAATGGAAAAGCAATTCCACAAGTTCCCGAAAACTATCTGTACTGATTTATCTTTAAATATATGTACATATACATAACTGTGGATTTGCTCCTCCAATAGTAGTAATAATAATCAATTCATGCACAAGAAAAATGAGTTCAGAAATCTCGTGGATCATGATAGTTCTCTGTCCCTTACAAGATACACATTTAATTTTCACGAACTTATCCTCCTCTTTGAATCTTGGCACATGACCAAACCACCTTAAACCACTCTGATCCACTTTCATTTTGCCTCACCTTCCTCCTATCCCTACATTTCCCACAATTTTGCCCCTCATACCCCAGAAGGGCTTCCGTTCTATTTTCTTCAGTAAATGACTTGATACTCTCTTCCATAAGTAAAAGGTTCCAACAATCTGTTCTTACAATCAACATTTTTTTTATCTTTGTGGTGTAGCAATCCCTTTGCTTCAGTTATTCTAGGCTACGTTACTTCTCTCATGAACTACAATCTGTAAAATATTTGTTCTTAAATATGTAGGCACTCAGCAACTTGCATTTTCCCTACATTCATATTTAACATTATTTACTTTATCTCTTTGCTTTGCGTCCATTTCCCTTACATATTCAACCTTACTAATGATAATTTTCAGTTTCATTCTCTCACAAATACTTTACAACTATTTCTCCGATATCGGCGGCTTATCTTCACAATCACCATTTAACGTTATCAAACTCAAATATTAGACAACCAAAAACTTTTACACCCCACGAAGTTTCATCATCTCTTGTACTTTACTAGAATTCTTTCAACAATCCATCAACAACAATTTTAAGCAGCCACAGCGGATCTTTCCTAAATAGTGAACCCCGTGGGTTTTAACCTGTTATGTATCCACCTCTGCGTCGCGTTTAGTACAAGCCCATTGGTGATTACCGTAAAAAACGAACAAAAGACTGCAAATATCATAAAGATAATGACCCCCAAGAAATATTAGTCCTAGATAACGACCCCGAAAACCCTTGGGGGTCACTATCTAGGAAAGATCCGCCACAGCTTAACAGTACATATGTCTAAAAGTCACTCCCTAACCACTTACTCTATTCCAAGATCTGTACTGAGCTTCCAAATTCACAATTTATTCATAAATTACCATACAAACTTCACATCAACACCACACTTCACATCAGCAATCGTATGCCTTTTTTTCTAGGTCTACATATTATGTCAAATAAAAGTACTTTTTCCTTTGCACTCTAAAACAATTTTCTAAAAGCAAAACAAGAAGCTTTGCAAACAAAGAAGCGATTTTTGTATGATTTACTCAGCATTTCCCCCTAACGCGATTATATCTATCTTCCAATAGTATGCATTAAAATATTCATATTCTTGAAGTATTTGAAATATTAATCACCAAGCGATCTGATGAAGAGAAGCCAGGAATGAAAGACTATATCTTCATTAATTGTTTCAGTGAAGAAAAAAGTAGTTATAAAATTCTCCTTTTCACATAAAACATTTTTTTTGGCAAGGCACATAAGAGTTATTATTACCCTTCACTCGTTTCCATGAAAGAAACACATGCTGCATGTGAATGGGAACGATACCCAATCACACATCTCATGAAATGAAACAAACAAACCTCGTCACTCAGACAAGCAGATTCCAACCCACATCTCGAGAAATAACTTCAAAAGTTTCTAACGAGAAGTGAGAGCAATCCCGATTTCAGCCTCCTGCACCACAGAATCGTCAGAAAGGCGATTGCTTTGAACCTCTTGAACCTTTCTCCAAAGAACACCTCCCTTTACAACAGCCTGTAAACACTCCTATGACAGGTAACACACTTTGCAATGTAGGATGGTTCAGGCCGAAGCGGCTTTGTACTGGCATGCGCCTTAATGAAAAAGTGGTACGGGGCCTGATGTGTACCGCTTGGCTCAGCCCGACCAAAAGATATTACCCTATACGAGAATACAAATGCGGTTACGAAGGCGTCGCAACGAATATGTAAATAAGCAATTGAACGTAGTTTTTGTTTTATAATAGAAAAGTAATTCCCATTGATTCCAAGTATGTTATCATCCTTGTCGTCCACGCTGCAAATTTTAAAGTAACTCTGAGCACAGGTGTTTTCCTTAGACTAAAAAAAAGACGCAACTTCGACTCCTTGACAAAGGAAATTCAACAAACGCAGTTGGTGTAATCAAGACCGTTTGTCTGGCTGACAGTGACATAGCAGATACTTATTTAGTTGTTAGTTGGTATCCTTTTCATCCTGTTAAAATTGGTAGACGCGCAGGTGACAACACCACACCAACATAGGCTTAGGTAGTTACATATCTACGACATATACGGAGTTATTAATTGGGCTAACGATCTTCGAAATTTTCTACGGAAAGGGACTGAAGGAAATCACAAACATTATTACATTTCGCATTGTCTCTAACAACACTAACACCGAGTCGAACACAAAGCACACCGCAATTTCTTTGAAAATAAGGTTTTCCATTTCATTACGCCTCACACCTCACAAAAAAACATAAAACATACACACGTAAGTGAGACAACACGCACTATACCTCTAGAGAAACACAGAGGTTTTACGAAAGAATTTTGCCCCTTTACCTTAGTATAGCATATGTCATAAGGCAAGTGACTTCTAAAGTAATATCCTAAGCTAGACAAAGACCACATCTCATTATCATCAAGAGACAACCACCCAGTGAAAGGCAAATAAATTCAATTCTCGGATCAAAATCTATGTCAGTATAGGTACACGGTAAGAAGACAATAAATAAAAATCTCCGACAAGGCAACTTCGATCAAACCACTAATATCTGACCAATGCAATAGCTGTCTAGCACATATTTACTGAAACGTGATTTGGTTTGATACTATTAGGAGCACTACTTGCATTTCCATTTAATAATAATATAATAATAATAATAAGTTTTGTTAAAGAGAATGGCAGCATCAGTGGAATTGATTTTATATATGGTCTTCTCAATTCTTCTAATTATTTCCTTCTCGTCAGGACTGATATTTGCTAATAACTGGCCGATGTTCACAGTCAGGATAAGGAATTGGTTTCTTGAAGTACTAATTTTATTGCATAAAATAAATGGAAGTTAAAAGTGGCGTTTGATCGCCGTAGAGTGTCTGGAAATCAGGAGAGTCTACACGAGAATACGACAAATCCTGATTTCCAAACACTCTACGGCGATCAAACGTCACTTTTAACTTCCATTTATTTTATGCAATAAAGTTAGTATTTCAAGAAACCAATTCCTTATCCAGACTATGAACATCAGTCAGCTATTAGCAAATATCAGCCCTGACGAGAAGAAAATAATAATAAGAATTGAGAAGACCATACATAAAATAAATTCCACTGATGCTACCATTCTCTTCAACAAAACTTGCTTGAAAGAGGGTCTATTACCTTCAAATAATAATAATAATAATAATAATAATAATAATAATAATAATAATAATAATAATAATAATAATAATAATGTTATTTTATCGAATCTCTCAGCATATATGGATGGTTTCAACAAATCTCGAGAGCAGATGAACGGATTTGATTTTAATTAGGTGGAAACTTTGCTCAAGCAGGTCCTTCAAAATGAAAACAAATGTCCGTGGTTTTCATGGCGAAAAATCGACAATTTAACTTCGATACTTAGAAGAGAATCGTCTGGAGGGAAGCGCCCAGTGAACGTTTTTACAAAGTTCTATCGAAAAGAGTTTCCACGCGATCGTAGCCAGACATAGACAAAACCTTCAGTTTCTTGGAGGAAACAACAGATGCAAAAGTTATATTACTATACCAAAGGTACCTACACGAATGCTGCAAAGATAATTAAAAAGTACATCCGGAACACAACTGATTATCATTACACATACGATAAACCGTTTATAAATTCATAATAACAATCAGACTTCATTTCTAGTCCTTTAGTGCACCACCTCAAGATTTTAAAAAAAGACAAAAATTTTGCTGAAATATATACACGGATTTCAACTTCCCTTTCCTCCTCGGCGGCTGAAAATATAAAATGTAGATCAAATAAAGCGGCAGCTGCATAGGAAGCCTTTTTTTTTCCTCGAGAGCGAATCTCCTTTCTTTTGTGGAGGATCGCTTGATGAAAATGCAATATAAAGTGAATTTATTTCTATTCTGAAGAGAGATCATCTTTCTCTCCAGAGTTTTAGTGTGCAAGCAGTTTTATTCGTTTTATTTAAGATAGGCTAGATACGAATTCTTTCGGAATGGAAATTCACTAGGGCTCGGAAAAAAGAAAAGATACTGTTCAGTCTACGCATATACGAATTCCTATATTTTCGAAAAACTTCCCAATACTCAGCGTCTTGAACAGTCATTAGGTAAACAACCGAAAGTGCATATTCACTTGGCTACTATATGAGAATAACTGCCCTCATGAATCTTCGACCGCTCTGGGAAATATTAAGTCGCTGCATGAATCACCTACTGTCGAAATACGAAATGGAATAATCGCTATGCCATCGCCAGAGATAATTCAAGTTGATCTTAACAGACGGCAGCTATTCCCATGAAGAATACTATTCTCGAGTTGCTAGTAGAGAACGCTGTTGTCCAGATGACAATGATCTGGTGTAAGAAGAGCTAAATTGTTACTGGATGCTCAAGGTCGGCGGCACTTTTTAATACCTCTTTCAAGAAGGAACATAGGATTCTGGCTACTACTTTCAAGTATGATTACTGACAGAATTTGTTTATTTTGTACTGCTTATCATACATAACATGCAGTGTCAGAAACTAAAGTGCAGAACACACCTTTCTTCGCACGTCTAGGGTAGCATTTCAAATTACCTATCAGTGTAACATAAAGGACGAGAAATAGAAACTGAGATACATGAATATCAATAATGAATGTTCACAAATTGGTGGAATTACCCTTCTATAAGTTTCCAAATAATCATGTCCCTATTGCAAGGGGCACTGTCTCTGATGGTATAGATCGGACAATCATAGCTGTAAGCTTTGATAAGAACTTACTACTCGTGTAGATCTCCGTAGCCGTAACGAACTACTCTGAAAATAATCTTTAACTGCCCCAAGGCCCATTCATGTTAGAACATTCTTAACAAAAGACGTAAGGTAGTAACCACGAACAAGAGGACAACCGTTGTTATGCATTGGAACACTGATGAACGTAATTACCGACATTCGATAATACAAACATTACATGCCACAAAATACGTAAATCATGTAAAATAGATAATACAAATAAAAGGGAAAATGTCCCATCCTGTCTTCTTCTTGAAGACAGAGTGGAACGTATTAAAGTTTAGATAATGAGGAAAGAGGGAGGTCAGAAGCCTCCTCAGTGTCGACCATCACCCTCGACTCATCAGTACCCTTAGAAGTGTCTAGCCAGCCATCCACTTCGGTTTGTCTAGCACTGTAGTGGATGAGAACAAAAGGCACCGACCCTCTATTAGCCCAAGAAAAGGACGTAAATCCATTTGAAAAGTTGACGGGGAAGGATACTATAGGGGCGGGAAAGGCTACGAAACTTAATTAAAAGGTTTAAGTTGAAAAAGGGCAAAGTACGAAAGGAAAGTGAAAATGAGTATGGGGAAAATGTTCTTTTGGACCTGACAAACTTGTATATTAAAATATGCCACTCGAAAAACTAATGCACATATTACAATTCTGTAATGCGTCAAGCACTGTGTGACAAGTGGCAAACTAAGTTAAGCATTTATTCATTACTCCTCTTCATCATGCCTTTATTTTAGCAAGAGCATCTAACAAAATTGTTCAGAGGCGGAAGATAAATTATACCAAAAATTCTCAAGGACATAGCTGTCAGCATAGAATCATAGGCTGCATTAATTTTCAACAGTTACTTAGTATGAAACGGGAGAGTGAATTTGTTTGCTAATATATTCCCATTTATAATTTTCCTTGTTATCTAACGTCAACAATATCAACTTACAAAATACATAGTCTTTCAATCCAACAGCTCCACATAATTTCTATCTGAACGTAGCAAGCATATTCGGATGCGAAAACTCTCCGGCTTATAGGGATAAGTAGATATGCAAATTTTGCGTTCTTAGGTTCTGATCTTTAAGCCTTCCTGGTGTAAAAACTAGTAACGCCATTAAAAGATTAAGGAAAGGAACCAGAAGGCTAGTTACTTAACATTTTGGACCACTTCGGGTTAAAACTTATCCTACAATTTAATCTTACAGTTATGTGGATATATTTTAAACACAAGAGACCTGTATGTGAATGATATAGTTTCGTGTTAAGACCGATATAGATTAGCTTAATTCAAGTCATAGCTCGATTCCTAACCTTTTGCACAACGTTCAAAGCCTCTCTTGGTATACTGCATGCATTGTTGATCTTAGGAAATTTTTTTTCTGGGTACTAATCTCTCTCATACATGAATCTGTACCTATTCAATATGCAAAAAAATGCTTGGTATGTATATACACCATACGTGTCAGGAGCTCACTAAAATGGGTTATTTATTGCCAAATTTAGAAAGGATAATTAACTCAGATATTAACATACTAAAATATGTAATTGATACATATTCCTAGGGTAATACCCCAGGTTTCAACGTTGCCGGCCAGCATTTTCCCAAGATGTAACCGAGTATGGGACCTTTCCCTGAAAAAAAAAAGCGGGACGCCATATCTTAAAAACTAACCATAGAATTTTCTTGAAAATAATCTCGTTATGTTTTCCACACCCAAATTACTTCAGAAGCACTAATTTAACCTAATCTAACCTAACCTAGGGGTATGGCAAAAAAACCGGGGCTAGTGCAATACCAGCATACATCTCAGGAATTTGCTGCCTTAGAGGTGACTTCGGCCCCATGTAGGCTACTGTAATGTTGTGGCAACAGCTGATGGTTCGGGACTTATGAGATCCCAAACACAGTTCTATTGCGTTACAATTTTTATAAATAAGCTATATCACTACAACTCCAAAAGAACTGCCATCAACGCTCTTTGGTGATCATCAATCATGATCCAGTCAGTAAGACAAAATTATTTCAATTAGTTTCTCTCTCTCTCTCTCTCTCTCTCTCTCTCTCTCTCTCTCTCTCTCTCTCTCTCTCTCTCTCTCAGGTTAGTGGTAAAGCGCCTGACTCACAACTGGACGACCAGTGTTCGAATCACGAACTTATCGATGAGAGATGAATGGGCGTCTTCCTTAAAATCCAGTAAATAGTTGTTAGCCAAAAATGTAGTCGCTGTAAGTAGAGAGAGGTAAAATGAACAATAGAAGGCGATTGTTTGCTTCCACAATAATGTGTACAATTAAAACGGGAGGGCCCTAACTTGGTGTACACACACACACACACACACACACACACATATATATATATATATATATATATATATATATATATATATATATATATATATATATATATATATATATATATATATATATATATATATATATATATATATATATATATATTAGAAATAATCAACACACAATTACGTGTGGAACAGAAATAAATTTGACTCGCATCAGGATCTAACCCAGGTTGGCAGCGGCCTTGGCTTTCCTTTGAAAGACCTGGGTTCGATCGTGATGTGAGGCAGAAATTTATATATATATATATATATATATATATATATATATATATATATATATATATATATATATATATATATATATATATATATATATATATATATATATATATCTCAAGAAAGAGGGAAATATATATGTAATGAAGACATGTTTTTTTGCCTGAAATTAAACACTCGGTATTAGTACCAGGCTCACCTAAACAAACAAAATTCCTTTGGAAAACGCCATGTTATACAACAATCTAAAAAAAAAAAAAGCCTTCCGACGAAATATAAAGGGCAAATACAATATGTACAGCGAGACGTATGTTCTGAAGTTAAAGAAGTTTCTTCAAGAAATAATGTTCTTAACTTCCACGTGAAGGACGACTAACTTTTAAGTACTTCCAATCAAAATGGTCGTATTTTCTTTTACCTATCTATTCCAGCCTTTCCTTCTTGGTCACTTAGGTTATTGGAAAGAACGCTCTGGTGTTGCGTGGAGTATTATCATTCTCTGTAAATATTAGCATAAACAACGACTTTAATATAATAATAATAATAATAATAATAATAATAATAATAATAATAATAATAATAATAATAATAATAATAATAATAATAACAATAAAAATAATAATAATAATGCAGTGGTAGGCGTTGTTGATGGGTATGGATTCACCATTGAGAATGTGTAATAAAGTAACTTTTAATACGTATATGAAACTATAGTAATCATAATGATGACAACGTGGTAATATTTTTATCATACCATTTACACTTCAGTAAGGTCCCTTAGGTCCTTACTCTTGATTAAAATAATTGCAGGACAAATAAATATATGACTGTTTTTTTTTCTTTATTTGCCCAGTTTCTATGATGTACGGAGCATATCCCGCTCCGAGTAAAGTCTTTGGATTAGTGATCAGTTATCAGGAACAACCACACCAGACTCGGTGTGAAACATACATAAAAACACACTCTTCAACCTCGAATGTGAGGCAAAATGAAAAACAACAAAACACACTATTACATAAGGATAAATCTTCAATAAGATTTTATCATAAATTAAACAGAAAAAAAACAAATGTTATGCCGTTATTCGGCATCGTCACCTCCTGATGCAGACGTTGTGATTAACTAACCACTTTTTTCATAAACATCCAGAAGGAGCACCTCTCACTCCATCGTTACGCTTCTTCACTAATTAACAATGAAATCACGTAAATGGTACCATAAAGGCATTACCTCTGTTGTTATTGTTATTAAGATTATTGTAGTTTCATATACGTATTAATAGTTACTCTGAACCAAACAAAAACTTCTTTCAGTTTTCTTCTGAAGATGGAAAGAGAAACCCACAAGATTCTTGTGTATAACTTGTTTACTGGTAAATACACAAGAATCTTGTGGGTTTCTCTTTCAATAGTTTATTACAAATGGAGTGCCATGTAGAAATTTGTTAAAAAGGGGACTAATTGTTGGAAACGCATAGCTTCCATAGATTATTCATACGTGTAATACTATCGTCTTAACAGAAAGATGATTATGAACCTTAATCTCATACAGGCCTTAAAATAATAACAGCTAAAACTTAATCGTTCTGGGATTATCTTCTTGCTAGCAAGATGCCAAATACATACCTACTTGACCATTGAGACTAATATAAGTAATTAGGTGAGGCCTTTCTTGAAGGTATGCAAAAGTTCCAATTTAGCCGCAAAAATCCTAAACTGTTTATGGAATGATATGCAATTAACAATAATCACCTTCACTTTTATGCATGGGCTACATGCAAAATCCAGGACAATTTCCATCTTGCATTTAGGAGAAGATTTTACTACATAACCCATTCCGCTTCTCTTACGGTAACTTAGCATAGCAAACATGGATAAAATCGAACTAAATTTGTCACCGTTATAAAACCTGTACAAATTTTGGGTCAAGTGAACAAATAGGCCTGTCCGCCAAAGCCTAATTTGTGTACTGACTGGCATAAAATTAATAAGTCTCGCATATGTAAATATATGTGAATGGTAAATGCTAAATATTAATAGTTTTACGTCACCCGTTTTCTACTCTTTTATGTCATGTAGCCGACATTGTCAAAATTTTCATAGTATAAGTTACAGGTATTTTTTCATATTTAATCAACCCTTTTTTCCCATCCATACATCAAAATGAAGGTCATAATAATAATAATAATAATAATAATAATAATAATAATAATAATAATAATAATAATAATAATAATAATAATAATAATAATAATAATAATAGGTATTGTTGACAGTGCTTACCGCATGAACTGCAGTCAGTTTGTATAGAGTTTTCTCTATTTTTCTACAAACTGCCTTTTCTTAGTTACTGTGTTGCGCTAGTAACTCTCCGATACTTGTCATTTCTGTAGAAGGAAATATTCGTGAATCAGGATATAATTTATATCTGGCGTATACAAGGCGCGGCCGGTAACTGAAATCTGGGTTTCATGATCCGTAGAGTTGTTCAGGTCTGTAGAGTTATTACTCGACTACAGGTACGTACCGCCCAAGTTTCTCTCAGTCTGTCCTGAGCATGCTCAAGACAGAAGACGGGAGTAGACTGATGTTCATGCAAAGTCCTACTCTTTGTATGGTCAGTCTACTACCCACATATAATAATAATAATAATAATAATAATAATAATAATAATAATAATAATAATAATAATAATAATAATAATAATGTGAAGGAAATGAACAAAGCTCCTTTCAACCGTATTAATGGTATGAAGTAAGTCCACTTTGAATTTTGAAATTATAATTTCTTGGTTTCTGTATTTAACAGTCTCGTACCAATTACTTGGTAAATTACCTAACCGACAAAGCTAACGGAAAGTCTACAAAAAAGCAAAAACGTGTAAAATGTCAACTTTAAGACAAATTATTTTTACGCTTCACAAGAGAGAGAGAGAGAGAGAGAGAGAGAGAGAGAGAGAGAGAGAGAGAGAGAGAGAGAGAGAGGACCAATGTAAAGAATAAGAGGTCAAAGGAAGAGTGAAAACTTATTCTTCGATTTTCCTCTTACCTTATCTCTTGTTTCTGGCTCACATCCCCCACTTTCCCCCAACCTCTCTCTCTCTCTCTCTCTCTCTCTCTCTCTCTCTCTCTCTCTCTCTCTCTCTCTCTCTCTCTCTCTCTTCACGCCCCCATGCCTCTCCCTCCCCCTTTACCAAAGTCCTCCCTTCCCTCTCTTTTTTCTCTCCCTGTCTGCGTTGGTTGGATTATTTCTACTGAGGATCCTCAATCTTTTCTTCTAGAGGATTTATGCTATCTGATGACGCGGTCAGACTTCGGAATGGAAAGGCGGACTTATCCGCTGTATTGTTTGTTTGTTTGTTTGTTTCTGACTGATTGAATGATAACGAATGACCTGGAGCTCCGACCGTAAAGATCAAAGACCACTCAAAATGTTGAAGTACAGATATTTTTCAGGAAAATTAATAAGGCAATGTACTAAGTTGCATTAATAGTGATGACAGGCTTAATCCATTAAAAGATATCCTGGTGTCTATTACAAGGAGATTATATCAGAGAAAGACACGTATTGTATGTATTAGGATTTAATATGGTTTTATTTATACTCGCCAACAAGGCGCACTTGCGACGTACGTACAGTATACAGAGAAACATAGAGTGGCGACCATAAAAAAAATTATAAGGTATAAAATATCTATTTTATACGTGTAAAGTTACGGCAAAACACCGTAAAAACGAAAATCAAAATATCCAATATCATTCATCGAGAGCAACAAAGTTTGGTTGCGCTTAAATGGTAATGTTGACTAACGTACAACAAAAACAGCTACTACTACTACTACTACTACTACTACTACTGCTGCTGCTACTACTACTACTACTACTACTACTACTACTACACTACTACTACTATTGCTGCTGCTGCTGCTGCTGCTGCTGCTGCTACTACTACTACTACTACTACTACTACTACTACTACTACTACTACTACTACAGTACTAAGAACTGTAATATTCTACAACTATTGCAATAAGTCTTGAAACCCTAGTCTGTTATCCTTTATTTACTTGACAAGGAAATCCATCCAAATTTCAGTAGAACTTAATTTTTGTACGCATAGTATAATGAAAATTGTAGAATGTGAATTCAGTCATTCTGGACACAAAAAGCTCCTGACCCTCGAGTGACAAAATTTATGTATAGATTTATTCACAACACTTTAAGACACATTTACCTGGCATTAAGTGATGAAATACATACATACATACATACATACACACACACACACACACACACACACACACACACACATATATATATATATATATATATATATACACACATACATATTGCTAATTGCGAAGGTCTACGAAACACTTGAAGTAATTCAATGTTAAAGACATGAGAAGAAAAAGATATAAGTGATATATGAACAAGCCATATGAAATTATTATTACATCATTGCGTGCAAGTACCAGTTTTATATTAACAGGGGAATTAAAAGTTGTCGAAGAGTCTGTGCTGTATGTGAATTTACTCCACACTACTAAACGCGCCACAAACGGAAGGCTTCTTGAGGAACGCTTTCCACGGAGTCGGCACTTGTAAGATGTTTGGAAGCTGATGGCAGATGGCTCCTTTCAAGTGACATCAATATCGGCCTTGATGTGATCAAAGGACATCTGGCAGCCAAACTCCGACCAGTCTATCTGCTCCTTTCACCCCCTCCCCCACCCTTCCCTTCTGCTTCGGTCAACCTCTTGGAGAGGATTTCCAAGTATTTTTGGCCATAGGCATCCAGTTTCCCTCTCTACAGATAGTTTTTAGGAGTGTAACCAACAACTTCTCTAAAAGTATGTTATGAAAACGGTGTTTACTTAGCAATGTTCGCGAGTATCAGGCTAGACGTAAAACGTTTAAACAAGATTAATATCTGATAAAAACAAATAGTTTAAATAGTACTCCCCTCTTGATTTACATGGATACACAGTAGGATTTTGAGATGATAAGATATCTTGATAGCATGTGTTCAAGATGGTCGCTCTTAGCGGCCTGTCCCCTTCTTAGAGTCGACTCTCACTCGTCAAATAAAAACTATATTCAAATAAAAATTATACAACAATATAAACTACACTTTCAAAATCAATTCCCGATATGTTTAGACACTGTTCAAATCTATTTCTAGAAAAAAACCAAAATGTTCTGAGATCCCCGTTACTTCAAATTGTTTTCAAATACCATCGGTATAGCTAACGCTTAAACAAAAAAGAACAACCCCTGATCCCAACTAACCTAATAGCACTTAATTACACCGTCACCGCTGTACTGCAGCATCCCTCTTGTAATTTCTTCAACTTCTGCTGGTGTCTTACCCTTCTTCAACCCCTTCATTGCCCTCCTCACATAGACAGCTGCTCCCACAAGCATTCTCAAACATATACTTAACCTCGACACTCTTGCATCATTCAGTTCTGTCCCTTCTATTCTTGATGTCCAACAAATCTTCAAAATACTCAGACGGTATTTCTCCGTTCACCTTTTTTTTATTCTGAGATTTACTTGTTCAATTAATCTTTCTCTTTGCATTTACTTCATTTAAGAATAACTTGTAATTCTCTCAACTGTACTTCCTCATTTTCAACTCACTACTTAACTCGTCTTCTTGACTACGTTACTGATCCTCTAGTATACCGGAAAATGATCCTTTCTTTTGTCATAAAATTGCACCGCATATAAACCCAAAACACTTCCTGCTGCCTCTATGGTCTTTAACATAATTCTCATGTGCCCCTGTCTTCTTAAACTTAGTCCTTTTTCAATTAGTTTCTCCTTACACGTTATCCTTACTTCTTTCTGGCCAAACTCACTTGTTTAAATAGCATTTACGCATTAATTGTCACTACTTCCTGTCGAGATATACATCAGTTGAGGTCACTCCTCTTCTGCATCCATTTTCTCTTTAATAAAACATTCCATCAAATATTTCCTTAATTTTCTCATTCCCACGTAAACCTATGGTTATTCTTTTTTTTGGAAACCATATCTTAATACAGTTCAGCCTCATTTTCACTTAATTCTTCAAAAGACTCTCTCCCAATACATTTACTGCACGAACTCCATACCTACCATATAATGACTCCTCTGTCTCTATCATCTACAGTATGTTTGCATTTAAATCAATTAGGACAATCACCCTTGCATGTTATCCAAACCAAGCCAGGCATAAATTCAGTTCTCTAAAACGGCCACTCTTATTTATATCTGGAAGATATACACTCCCTGCAATGTCTTTTTCTTACTGCACATTCAGTCTTACTGATTCAGCCCTCAAATGAACATACATGTACTCTGGTTAGTTCCTGAAGTAAATATTCTAGATAGCACAATTGGGACCTCTTACCTAGCTTAAGTCTCTCAGCCTACCTCCACAATATCCATATTTGTCCTTTTTATTCATGCAGGCATCATTTTCACCTTGGTTTCACTATGGATCATAACATCCTTGTGTCTACTAAAACTACAACCATATACTAAATTTTGCTACTCTCTGCTCCATGTTGAACAACATTCAAAACCCACGAATTAGTGTTTTGGTTTACTTCATTTCTTTGGCAATAAAGATGTAGGTATGGGACTACAAATCACATCCAAAGACATTTGGTGACTTTCACACCATGCACATACATCGATAAAAATGCATACACACATACATACAGTGCACACATAAATAAATACACACACACACACACATACATATATATATATATATATATATATATATATATATATATATATATATATATATATATATATATATAAATATATATAAGTGCATATATAAATAAATACTTACACACAAATATATATATTATTAACACACATGTATATATATTATATATATATATATATATATATATATATATATATATATACATATATATATATATATATATATATATATATATATATATATAATCGCATTAACCATGATATTTTTTACATTCACGAGTCTTAAACCACTAATATCGTGTAATACGGCTCGGGAATAACTTGCGCGAAATGAGAATTATAATTGATAACAATGGTCAAATGTCACTGTTTTGAATCAGGCAGCGGTTCGAACCCCACTGGTGACGTAGTACTTATCAATTAAAACTCCACTTGCGCTTACGTTATTTCCAAGGTGTAGTGAATTGGATATTAAAAGATATTCGTGGCTTAATATTTGTTTGGAAATATATATATATATATATATATATATATATATATATATATATATATATATATATATATATATATATATATATTTATATATATATATATATATATATATATATATATATATATATATATATATATATATATATATTATATATATATATATATAAGATATATATAGCTCCTTTTATTTTAACCAGAAAAAACACAGACAATGTTGTGCGAACGAAATTTTACAGTTTAGGAACACCATTTATGGTCGTGGTCATTTTCTTTCCTCTTAAATATTGAAAACACGCTTAAATCTGCACCACAGGCAATTCCGATAAATGTTTGTATCCACACTTGATGTTATACTTACAATGAATTTCCCTAATTTCTTAAATCACAGGCAAATTTACTTCCATAATAACTACACACTGCAAAAATGGACTGTATGTCAGCTCAAACTTATGATATTAGATTAATCCTTCAAGAGAAAGAGCAATTTCACATGAAAAATTTTTCTAGCTTCGGTACCATGAACACAGATTTATGTGCCTTACAAACAGAGAGAGAGAGAGAGAGAGAGAGAGAGAGAGAGAGAGAGAGAGAGAGAGAGAGAGAGAGAGTCTTAGACATTTCACGCAAAGCACTGGTTTTGTTCATTTAAGTCGAATACACTAATATAACACCTCTTCCATGCTAAATCACTGGTCAAATAGAAACCACTTCAAAATCTAGAAAGATTTCCATGCTTCAAAGATTAATATTTTCCTAAAAATATATACTTACGAAAATGAGACGATCAAACGTAAGCCATGACTCAAAGAAGTGGAAAAATTTAAATTTTTCGAAATTTGCTTCAGATGAATGACGTTGTACTCGTAGTTACTTAATAATGACACTGGCACAATGGAAATTGCTGGGCAAGAATAATCTTCCACATTCGAATTCATCTTCTTGTAAAAATGAAGTTTGTTTTGCAAAAATAAATGAAAAATAACGTTTGCTTTCCAACTATTCTTTATAAGTCATTCCACCTTTTGGGCCCCCTCTTTATTATCCCTTCTCTCTATTTTTTTATTTTATTTTTATATGTTTCCCAGATTTTTTTATTTCTTTATATTCTCGGTGTAAAATTTTCGTTTTATTTTTTTCCTTCATTGGTATTCAGCTATGGAATAAAATAGCTCAATTCATAATCGGTGAGTTCTTCGCTGATAGGCTCTCTCTCTCTCTCCTCTCTCTCTCTCTCTCTCCTCTCTCTCTCTCCTCTCTCTCTCTCTCTCTCTCTCTCTCTGACCCAATATTCAAACGTCGGTTTCTCACTTTCTGAAATACACTGGGCTCCAATTATTTGATGACTCGGGCTAGCCAATAAACAACCCAAAATGTCTTTATACTAAATCCACACCATTCACATTATATATATATATATATATATATATATATATATTATATATATATATTATATATATATATATATATATATATATATATATATATATATATATATAAACTACAAATACTAACAACCATAAATAGATTTAAAGAAAACATTATGTATGAAAATATAAAAACACACAAACAAGCATACATACGTACCTGTTTATATTCATATACTTTTATAATTAAAAAATTATTTTTATAACAAAGAAATATAACATAAATCGCCAGCCATTCTTGTAATAGAGAGGATTAGTGTATTGAACTGTTAAAAGCCGACGTGTTTTTTTAAAGCTTTGTTTCCATGGTAACGATAAGGTCACTCTGATGGCGCTATCTATTTCTCCTGCATATTTGTCTCAATAAGTGCGTATTCGTAAACGTTACTTTGTTACTCTTGATTAAAATATGAAAATCCACGTGGATCAAACCTAACACTCCCTTTTATTTCACTGAAGAGTCACTTCAGAAATATTTCACTAAATCACTTTATAGTTACCGAGCTTTAATGTGGCCATATAACTAAAAACTGTAAAGGTAAAAAATATATACGTACAAAAATATTCAGCAAAGCAGACCAATTCCCAAAATTACTTCGATTAACAGAGTAAATGTGTGATATAGCAGACTGGCGGGTGTTACTTGGTCATATATGATATGAGTCGCCATAGTAGTACTCGGGGAGAGAGAGACGGTTAAATCATTAGGAGAGAGAGAGAGAGAGAGAGAGAGAGAGAGAGAGAGAGAGAGAGAGAGAGAGAGAAATGGCGTTTCGGCCATAAAACAGATTAAATATTTTTAATTCAATCCTGTCAAGCAGGGGGGGAAACGAAGCGAACGCGCCAAATATTAGAGCAATATTCCAAATTGTAATAAGGTTAGCATGATGCTTCATCAGCTATGGGGAGGGGGAAAATCTACAGTTTGTAATTTCATACATGTGATCCTTCCTAGATAAATTCGAACCAGACTGACCAGAACTTATAAACATCCGAGAGAGAGAGAGAGAGAGAGAGAGAGAGAGAGAGAGAGAGAGAGAGAGAGAGAGAGAGAGAGAGAGAGAGAGAGAGAGAGAGAGAGAGAGAGCATTTCATTATTACTGTCTTGAAATATAAAGAAGTATGTTGAGTCTATGAAAGAGAACTGAAAAGATATAGCCTTTGGAGCAGTGAAAAACTACTCAACTGCTTCATGTTTTAACCAAGGCTCTCATTTTAAAGATCTTCCCACGGTCAAAGACTTCAAGAAGGCCAAAATTTCTTAAAGCGACGCCTTTCATAGGGATATGGAGGCGGGCACAATGCAATAGGAGTAATACCCTGCTTCTCTGAAGACCTGTTATAAATCTGGGTGCCAGGAGATCCAGGACAAAAAAGATATGAGTCAGGCATATATCATTATTTAAGTTCTATCTATTGCCATCCATGCTTGGATGATACCACTCGTTGTCGTCTTATCATTATGGTTAATTACACATAGATGTAAGAAAAGGCTATCCCGATTGTTGACGATTTCAAATGCGCACCGTGGGGGTTGGTTAAACTGAGGTCATGGTCTAAGTGTTTTTGACTCTGTCAATCTGGCTATACGCAAATTATAAATGAGGCTACGAATGAATCGAGTTACTGATTACATCTATTACTCACATGTTCCCCCAAGTGTTATAGTCAGCATTGTTGGTTCTCCAACTGGGACTTTTGATTAAACTTTTGTTTCTGTAATAATTTTAACCGAGCATGCTATCCATGATGTGTCGTACTCTTGTGTAATTAAGACCTGAAAGACTGAATGCCTTTGTATGCAAGTTTCGTCGTAGTATTTCTGGCGATTTCCTTCTCAGGTGTTGAATTGTATAAGAAAATAAGGTATCATCAGTTTTGAAATTAGTTCCGTTTCTCTTCATGTTAAGCATGTGGCCCTTGTTTTTCAAACTATCTGGAATGGAACATATTGGTGCATTTCTTCTTATTAAGGAATTTTTAACAAATATGCTGCAGAGATGGAGTTACTGATTGGCACTATATTGACCTATAGAAATGTAATCTCTGATGTTCCTCAGGGTAGTGTTCTTGGAGCATTGCTATTTGTATTTCTTAAACACAACATGACGTTTGAACTCGAAAGCACGCTTGCTGCTTATATACTGTAGATAGGTAATGCTCGATTCGGACTGATCCATTTCTCCTGTGCGTGTTAGACCTGTGAGAGCCAAATATCTTAAGAGAGATTTAGTTAGAAGCAGTGCATGGTACAAACTCTTGGGGTGAAGTTAAATGCTAACAAGGCCAAATGCAAAATTATTAGCAAGGTCTACGACACTGGATCCTTAACCTACATCAGGTTTTCTTTAATTAATAGTCTTCCTTAAACTACACGCAACTCATTTAAATTCTAGGTACTATTCTTGATTGCAAATTCACTGTTGAGATACCTATTCAGGTCTATCTCTTCATTAGCACAAAAAGAGGTATACTGTGAGTCTTTAAAGATTTTTTGAAAATCCTGCATCCTAAGAACCTATTCCTATTTATTTATTCTATCACGTTTTGAATATCACTCTCCTGTTTGGTCTTCAGCAGCTGACTTCCTTTTTTAATTGTTTGACAAAATTCTTTAGTTTCATTAAATCTCTTATCCCACATCTTAGTATTAATCTCTCTCACCTTCGTTCATTTAGCTAACTGTGCATACTGTACAATTTTTTTTTCATAATTCTAATCAACATTGCATTCAGATATTTCGTGAGTATACCATCCACCACAAACTACTAGACATGCAGTTAATGCTATTGGTCTCGCCCTTTGCTTTTGTGAGGTTCAAAATCACAGTTTTCTAGGACGCCCTAGTTCTGCTGTGATCAAAATAGGGACTGATCTTCCTAAATTCTGTAGTAAAATCACTGGAATTTCAGAAATTCAAACTTAGCGCATTTGCTTACTTGGTAAGCAGGCTCACATGCGTCTCAATTCACATCTTGTATGGTATCTTGTTTTATTTTCCTTTGCATTTTGTCTCGTTCTTCTCTTTATTATTTATCACATAGTTTTATTCCTCAGCACTGCAGTTCTTTAATCAGATCTGAATACTTTCCCGTTGGGGTCCCTTGGACCCAGTGACATTCCGCTTTTCCAGTGTGTGGTTGCAGCCTGGGCTGTTATAGTAATAGTAGTATAAGTAAAAAAGGAAAGTTAGCTAAGAATGAGTGTAAACTGCTCACAGTAGACCAAAGGTGGAATAAAGGTGTCGAGATGAAAAGTAATATCACGGACAATGACGAAAAGGATAAAAAAGAATTGGTTAATGAACAAAGCAATTAGAAAACACCAATAACAATAGCTCAGGGCAGTAGACGCCTTACCACCAATACCAAACAGTTACATAGTGTTTAGGATATAAGAAGGAAGACTGTAGAGTGCGGAGTAGAGAAAAAAGTAAGAATTTTGGCTAACAGAGTTTTATAAAAGTGCTCTGATCAAAGTCTTAAAACAGAGGAAGACGAAGTTTCAGGCTTAGGAAAATCACTGAGACAAGATAAGATATAAATAATACACAGATAATACACCGTTATTACCAGAAAATATACTAATGATCCACAAAAATGTTAAGAAAAGAAATAGACCAGTTTTCAATATTTTGGGCCCTGATAACAAAAGTATATTGACGTTTCTGAACTAGCTTAATCGGCAAATTTCATAAGGAATAATTTATGGGATATAGGCTAGTATCGATGCAATGTTGTCTACAAAATCTTTAGTTTCATTAAATCTCTTATCCCACATCTTAGTATTAATCTCTTGCACCTTCGTTCATTTAGCTAATTGTGCATACTGTACAATTTTTTTTTTCATAATTCTAATCAACATTGCATTCAGATATTTCGTGAGTATACCATCCACCACAAACTACTAGACATGCAGTTAATACTATTGGGTCTCGCCTTTGCTTTTGTGAGGTTCAAAATCACAGTTTTCTAGACGCCCTGGTTCTGCTTGTGAACAAAATAGGGACTGATCCCTACTACAAACCAGATGAACAAAACCTATTGGGTGTGTAAAAGATTTGGACCGATTTACTACCTGGACCATCTGAACCAATGGATGATGGATGGCTATAAAAAGGATTGTGCGACCTTGAATATAAAACAAATCTCCAGTTAAAGACAGACAAAGGAGGAAGAAAGTGTGCTTTGAATAAATGACCCGATCCGAAGAGTACATTTGGCAAAGTCAGCATCATAATAAAATGATTTCTCTTGCAATGAGCTGACTTCCCACAGGTCACCACTAAGGGAATACATTCCAATAATCAAAGATATGAACCCAACTACGCTAAACAATGCCAATTCAGTTTCGAGGCTGAATCAATAATTCCCCTACGGAAAGTCGAGATGAAAAGCCCGCTTCTCGGCGAGGTTAGGCACGCAGAAAGTGTAATTAAACGCACTGGCTGGAAGGAAAAAAGCAGGAGTAGGATCGACGGAAAAGGTTCCAGAAATGAAAGTTAAAACTAGAATAGAGGAGGAATGCAAGTGACAGAAATACTACGCATCATCATAGCAATGTAAGTTAGGAAACCTATCACAGGTCAAAATATCTTTTTTAAATGAAAACGGGTATCTTCGGAAAAGCATCTTTTAATTAATAAAGAGCGAATGAGATTATAGTCCGCTAAATATATAATATATAAATATAAATATATAATATATATATATATATATATATATATATAATATATATATATATATATATATATATAATATATATATATATATATATATATATATATATATATATGACGCACTAAAAAAAAAAACAATTAGACAAATGCGACAGTAAATAAATGTTAACTAAGGTACTATGACGTTTTATAACATATACATACAAACATACATACATCCATCCATACATACATATATAGGTAAATACATACATACATACATACATACAACATACATACATACATACATACATACATACATACAAAACGTGTGTGTAAATTCAGGATGATGGAAGCCGACTTACATCTCCGCTGGCGAAGATAGCGATGGGATCTCAAAAACTTCAGAGTCTAAGTAAACTACATTATCTTTGGGGCGTCGACAAATGTTGATGAATACCGGATAAGTTAAAGGTGAAATGACGTGTTATGCGGCTACCTCAACTGGTAAGAGCATGCAATTGATTAAATTACGTTGTCTTCCGGTCAATGCGTTTAAGTTAAATTTACCACTTTCAAAAGAAATATTAGAAATTGTCCCATTGCAGATTACATAAATATCAATGAACAAACCAAAATAATTAACTGCCAACATAGCTATGCAATATAAAACTGTCTAAATTTGCCTTCCTCTATGTTACCTTAAAGGCATGTATTAAATGCCTTCTTTTATTATATTTTCATTGTTGACTCTGTGTAAAATCATCGTCCTTCTGTTTAAACTATGACATTTAACACTGACTCTTATCAATACGTTGGCACAGGGGCAGTATAATAGTATCTATAACAATCTGCCAACCTTCTCCAGACACGGTAATATGAAAACCCTTCATTTGCTATAAATCAATTTTCGTATATTTGAAGACATCATTGTATCTAATTTATTTATTATAATTACATTGCCAACCTTCTCCAAGACACGGTAATATGAAACCCTTCATTTGCTATAAATCAATTTTCGTATATTTGAAGACATCATTGTACTAATTTATTTATTATAATTACATCATCCATTATATCGTCAAATAGAAATTTCTTTCATGGCATTGGGATACAAAATTACCGTTCATTTATCAAATAAACCTTTACGTAACATTCATAACCGGTCACTTCACACGCGGATCGAGAGAGAGAGAGAGAGAGAGGAGAGAGAGAGAGAGAGAGAGAGAGAGAGAGAGAGAGAGAGAGGAGAGAGGGAGAGAGAGAGAGAGAGAGAGAGAGAGAGAGGAGAGAGAGAGAGAGAGAGGAGAGAGAGAGAGAGATTGTATTAGGAATTAATGGAAAAAGAATCTCAGCATCAAAAAGCCAGATTCTTTCATGGCCGTTTGCCTGGAAAATAAGCGAAGACGGGAAATGCATTTTAACAAGACACTTTTTACTTTTTTTTTCAAGTTTTCTTTTCTTTGCTCTTTTTTTTTTGTTTTTGTTTACGAGATCTAGTGGGAAAGTATCTCTCTCGTTATTATACACATTAGCTGTAATTTCTTTCGTGAAGAAAAAATTTTAATACAAGAGGCCTTTTTTCTTCTATTAATAAACAGCACTTTAAAACGCCTTAGATGAATGCAGTAATATGACATTCTTGCCATCATAACCTAAGTGAAATGTAAACATATTATTTTCATATTACATTCTTGCCATTTTACTTAAGTGAAATATGAACATATTATTTTACATTTGTTTACATTCAGCACATTTTTGACTAAAAATTTACTTAATGGAATTACTCGTATAAATGAATATTCGCGTAGGAGAAAAAAACTCCTGAATAAATAAAGATGACGTTACGTTTTTGGATCTAAGCCAGTCTTGGTCACTGAATATCGTGTGGTGCGCCATTAATTTAATCTATGGTATTTATCATTGCCCTAATTACATTTATTAAGATAATCCTATTTTGAATTCACACGCTAATGGGATGGCTAATTTAATAACCTAATGAAGCCAAGGCGGATGTTTATAGGGAAATATGTGGCCGAACTATATCATCCGAGGTAGAAAGATTTGATGATAATACACGAAAAAAAATACTTATTCAATTTTTAGCCAATGACCTTTACTGAGGTTAACATACTCCTGGGAATATAAATATATATATTAAAAATATTTACCTTGATAATCAGACTAACTAATTAACTAACTTATATATATATATATATATAATATATATATATATATATATATTATATATATATATATATATGTGTGTGTGTGTGTGTGTGTGTGTTTGTGTGTGTATATATATACACATATAGAATTAGTTAATTAGTTAAGTTTCATTATCAAGGTAAATATTATTAAGATGCTAATAAGATATGTATACACACACACATATTATATATATATATATATATATATATATATATATATATATATATATATATTATAATATATATATATATATATATATATATATACATAGTTAGTTAGTTAGTTAGTTAATTAGTTAGTCTTATTATCAAGGTAAATATTTTCAAGATATATATTTATATTCTCAGAAGTATGTTAACCTCAGTACTTGAATATTTTAGGAATAATCTATTAGTGTGTTACTTTTGATGCGCACATTATTAAATATGTGACATAATAACTTCTTTGAATCATTCTTGAGTACGGCTTACAAGAACACTGCAGAGTATTCTGAAAGCTTTTTCTTCTTTAGCAAACGAAATCGGTCCACTGAATTAACCGACTTTTGTTTTAATACCTGGGATACGATCAATTTCCATTCGGTCACAATTTTAGGAAGTGACAAATTCTTTCTTAGTGGGACAGAAAGGCAGCCTCATAGTTGTAATTTCACTTTTTTGTTTAATTGAGGGTATGTAAGATTGCAGCTGGAATAATTGTCAAAAAAACAGATAAAAGATAATATTTAAGTCCGTCTGCATGGTCAATTCGAGATGACCCTACTCCCTAAGTAGAAGAATTGTTCTAATTTTTTTTAGTTTTCTGAAAAGAAAACTATTGTGCCGGTTCAGTTTGTCCATCCGCACTTTTTTTCTGTCAGCACTTTTTCTGTCAGTTCTCAGATCTTAAAAACTACTGAGGCTAGAAGGCTGCAAATTGGTATATTGATCATCCACCTTCCAATCAAACATACCAAACTGCGGCCCTCTAGCCTCAGTAGTTTTTATTTTATTCAGGGTTAAAATTAGCCAGAATCGTGCGTCTGCAACGATATAGGCCAGGCCCACCATCGGGCCGTGGTTAAAAGTTTCATGGGCCACGGCTCATACCGAGACCACCGAAAGATAGATCCATTTTCAGTGTCTTTGATTATACGATGTACAGAAAACCCTGATTGCGCCGAAGAAACTTCAGCGCATTATTTACTTTTTTTATGGTACAGGATGAACTTTTTATTGACACGCGCACAGCTAGAGAGGTATATTTTGAATTTAGAGGGAGGAACTATCAACTTTGTGTATATATTTGGTGATAGCGTTTGGGATTGTTATTGTTCATTTTAGGAAGGAATCATTATCAACACTAAAATTATTATCAAAATAAGATTACGCAGTTGTAACGTTATTAAATAGTGTGTAAACTGATCAAATAGTAAATGTATTATTGAGTTGATATTCTAGCCTAAAGGAATGTGATTTAATATTTTAATGAAACAAAGGAAGAGGAATAAAAAATTACAATGAAAGACATATATACATTTAGGTTAGCAGAAATTCTTTTTAGGTGGGAGAATTATATATATATATGTATATATATATATATAAATATATACTGTACATATATATACATTTATATATATATATATATATATATATATATATATATATATATATATATATATATATTATATATATATATATATATATATATATATTTATATACATATACATGTATATATAATATATACTTATATATATATATATATATATATATATATATATACTATATATATATATATATATATATATATATATATATACATATATATATATAATATATATATTATATATATATATATATATATAATATATATATATATATAATTCTTCACCTAAAAAGAATTTCTGCTAATCTAAATGTATATTTGTCTTTCATCGTAATTCTTTATTCCTCTTCCTTTGTGCCATTAGACTATTAAATCACATTCCTTTAGTCTGGAATATCAACTCAATAATATATTCCTATTTGATCACGATTGCATACTATTTAACAGCGTTACAACTGCGTAATTTTATTTTGATAATAATAATATTAGTGTTGACAATAATTCCCATCCTAAAATGAATAATAACAATCCCAAACGCTATCATCAAGTATATACACAAAGTTGATAGGTCCTCCCTCTAAATTCAAAATATACTTATCTAGCTGTGTGCGTGTCAATAAAAAGTTCATCCCTGTACCATAAAAAAGTAAAAAATGCGCTGAAGTTTCTTCGGTGCAATCGAGTTTTCTGTACATCGTATAATCAAGGCCACCGAAAATGGGTCTATCTTTCGGTGGTCTCGGTAATGAGCAGCGGCCCATGAAACTTTAACCACGGCCCGGTGGTGGCCTGGTCTATATCGTTGCAGACGCACGATTCTGGCTAATTCTAACCCTAAATAAAATAAAAACTACTGAGGCTAGAGGGTCGCAGTTTGGTATGTTTGATTGGAAGGTGGATGATCAACATACCAATTTACAGCTTTCTAGCCTCAATAGTTTTTAAGATCTGAGGGCGGGACAGAAAAAAAGTGCGGATGGGACAAGCAGAGCCGGCACAGTAGTTTTCTTTTCAGAAAACTAAAACAATTAGAACAATTTCTCTACTTAGGGAGTAGGTCATCTTGAACTGACCATGCAGGCGGACTTAAATATCGTTTACCTGTTTTTTTGACAATTATTCCAGCTGCAATCTCACATAACCTCAATTACACAAAAAGTGAAATTACAACTGTGAGGCTGCCTTTCTGTCCCACTAAGAATGAAGTTGTCACTTCCTAAAATTGTGACCAGATGGAAATTGATCGCATCATAGATATGAACACAAAGGTCGGTTCATTTAATGACTTCTGATTTCGTTTGCTAAAGAAGGAAAAACTTTCAGAATACTCAGCAGTGTTCTTGTAAGCTGCACTAAAGAATCTTTCAAGGAAATTATTATATCACATATCTAATAATTTTCACATCAAAAGTAACACACTAACAGATTGTTCCTAAATATTCAAGTGGGACACACATTCAGTCAGAATGAATCAGAGCATATTATCTAAGGATGAAAGACAACGTGTGTATGTTTCATATTATCTGATGCTTTATAATAAGGAACAGAGAATTCCCTTGGAAACTGAAAATAATGTTGCTAAAAAAGAAGCATCAAAGATTTGGAAGGTTATCGACATTAAACATTACCAACATCTGTGATTCTGAACAAGCTAGATTTTAATACGCATTAATTTTCTAAGTAATAGATAAAGAAGATCATAATAACAGATCATAGGAAAGAGAGTAAAATAACATGAAAAAAAGCTGAAAGAGACCTGCATATGAAATAATATTTTTCAAGAAATACGAAAATTCTTTCAAATTTCTTTCCTAGAAACAACGCTGCAAGAATTCGAACCTCATTTTCGAATAAAATGAACAACAAAAAGGAAAATGGTGAAGTGTCTTGGACCTTTCCAAGTAGGGACGCTCTTAAGTGAGGTACTTGAAGTCTTCTATTAACTAACCTGAAACTCCTCTTCTGCGCCAGAAAGCGATTATCCAGCTTTGAGAACTTCACCTGCTCACAATAATCTCGAGAGAGGTAATTTACGGAGTTGTAAAATTAATGATGGCCGCATAATATACCTTGCTATACATTGCATAATGAGGTATATATAGATTTAAGGGACACGAGGAAATTGCATTTACTTGATATATATATATATATATATATATATATATATATATATATATATATATATATATATATATAAATATATATATATATATATATATATATATATATTTATATATATATATATATATATATATATATATATATATATATATATATATTATATTATATATATCTATATATCTATATATATATATATATATATATATATATATATATATATATATTATATATATATATATATATATATATATATATATATATATATTTTATATATATCTATATATATATATATATCTATATATATATATATATATAATATATATATATATATATAATATATATATATATATATATATATATATATATATAGCACATGTGTGCATTGTGCATGTGTTATGTAGCCTAATAATTATTAAGTTACAAATACCGTTTAATATACAATTGGATATTAAATGGTATCTGTTGCTTACTATTTGTGAACATGGAAAAAGCGATGCGTGTATGTGACAAAAATTATATATATATAAATATATATATATATATATATATATATATATATATATATATATACACACAGTATATATGTATACAATAATTATATATACATAACACGGCAATGTATATG